>JAMAJS010000006.1:335998-536221 GCA_023628935.1 Zygoascus sp. PK3305
CGGCTGATGCTCCGGTATTTGGCAGCAAAGAGAAAGCAAGTCTTTTTGCTCCACCCGCTGATGCTCCGGTATTTGGCAGCAAAGAGAAAGCAAGCCTCTTTGCTCCACCCGCTGATGCTCCGGTATTTGGCAGCAAAGAGAAAGCAAGTCTTTTTGCTCCACCCGCTGATGCTCCGGTATTTGGCAGCAAAGAGAAAGCAAGCCTCTTTGCTCCACCCGCTGATGCTCCGGTATTTGGCAGCAAAGAGAAAGCAAGTCTTTTTGCTCCACCCGCTGATGCTCCGGTGTTTGGCAGCAAAGAGAAAGCAAGCCTCTTTGCTCCACCCGCTGATGCTCCAGTATTTGGCAGCAAAGAGAAAGCAAGCCTTTTTGCCCCGCCTTCAGATGCTCCAGTATTCGGTGGTAAAGAAGGAGAAAAAAGCGCTGCTCTCTCTTCTGATCTAGCTTTATCTGAGCAAAACAAGAAACATGATGCTGTACAAGAAAATGTGAATACTGAGTCCAAGCCTTTGGCAAACTCTTTAAGCTCGAAGTCTGAAAAGACTGTGTCTTTTGCACAGACCGGCAAATCAATGTTCGGATCCTCCACATTTTCTATTGATAAGCCTTCTAATGACCCTAAATCTGATTCCACGGACAATGCCTGCCAAGAAGTGAAGGACCTGAAGCAGCCGACTAATTCATGGAATTTTGGAACAAACAGTGATACTACACTTACGAGTAGCAAATGGTCAGCCCCAGATGAGAGCAGCAAATCGACCAAATTTGCCGAAAATGGTTTTAGTAGCTCTCCATTTGCCCTTGCATTTTCTGGCAAGATCGCTCCAGTGTCGGACGAACAATCTAAGACCATCTCTGCAAAATCTTCATCTTCTAATTTAAAGGATGATGCGGCCTCAAAAGCTGTATTCGGTCGAATGTATGGCGGCAGTCTGACTAGCAACATGCCTTTCAACTCTTCTACCAGTTCTGGGTTTCAATTTGGAAGCGCGTCTTCTGCCTTTGGAGGCTCGTCTTTCTCTAGCCAGATGAACTCAGACAGCTCTAAGCCTTCTTGGACGGTGAAAAAGGCTAGCGAAATTGCAAACCAGAATTCAAGAGGAGGTGCTTCCATGGAAGATGATAGCAATGATGACGCAGATTCCCAAGATGATGAAAACGACTGGGTAGATGTGAAAGAGAGCGAAGTTGAGGATAGTGATGACGATTTGAATGATGAAGATGAAGACGGTAATTTTGTGGCTCCTTCGGCTTCTACGCTTTCAGTTAAGAATTCTGCGATTGCCAAGTTAGGTAAGGTACCGTTTTCCTCAGTTGCAGAATCGTCACCGACGGGCCCAGGTGAATCTCAAGGTAGCCTTCCAGGCCTTAGCTTAGGAGGTCTGAAGATTGAGAATTCAGAAAAGCCTACTACAAAAAATCTCTCTGCAGGACTTCCCGATGCTTCTTTTGCTATTAATAAGGTCGATGTATCAGATGTTGCTCATAACACTGCATCAGAGCCTTTGACTGAAAGTCCAGAATCAAACGGGGACGATTTGGGCAGCATTAGTGACAAGGATGACTATGACGAGGATGAACTGGAAGAAATATACGAGGAAGAGGCCGAGTTAATGATTGATTTTGAAGATTTTTCATGGGAGACTTCACCTCTTAATGAAGATGGATCGAAGAAAATCGCTATTAGTTCCAAGGACCTTGAGTTCGCTGGAACATTTGGAAAAATTGAAGTAGATAATGCTTCTTATGATGATTTTTTATTGCAGGCACAGTCTGAAACAGCTACTCTCAACTACAATTTTGAAATTCTAAATACACAAATCTGGGGTGAGGCTAAGCTGAAAGAATGTAATATTGATGATCTGTCAATGCTCGGTGAATGGAAACTAGGGAACAGTGCTGACATTTCATTTATCATTGATCAATTGAAAAAAGCAGTCGATGAACGAATAGTTGAAGAGAAGGGCTATCTCAAGAAAATTTCCAACATGAAGCAATCTCTTGGTAGTTTGATGCTGAAAGTTTCTCAAATCGAAGAGCTGCTCCAAAACATGAAAGAGGAATCTGATTCAAGAACTTTGGCATTACGAGGTTTGCCACTACAAGCAGTGCATTTGAAAAAGAAAATCAAACGTGGGATGGCTGATGTCGCTGAAAAAATTCAGACCATTGAAAGTGAGCTTAGCCTTATGAAGATAGAGCTTGCCAAGAAGTCAAATGTCACAGCTCCGTCTGCTGAAGGCATTAAAGAGAGTGTTAGATCTCTATCAGAGTTTGGTAAAGCTACGCTGAAAGCTGCCAGATCTACAATTGAAGAGTACGATGCGCTAGTAGATGGGCGGCCATCTCTGCAGTATACCGATGATTCGAGCTTTGCACCTGGAGAGAGCTCAACTGATTTTGAACCAGTTAGCAGCTTGAGAAATGCTGCAAATGATCGTTTGACATTTTTGGCACGAAGATCAAGACGGAGCACGCTGCAGCAGCTTGGCAACACACTGCGCCGGGCAGGGGTGAGGGATATCGTTAAGGACGACCCAATCGTCGCTGCATAACACATGGCATCAAAAACTGTGGTAGTGATGTCTTTATAAGTCTGATGCATAATGAAATAGAATAAATGCTAAATAAAGATAATTTTTGACACGAATTTAGTTGCCAAACTCTCTCAGTCTAATATAGGATGGATCATTTTGCTTCACAGTAATTAGATTGCCATTGAGCAAGAATTTGACCAGGGGGTTATACGGATTAGTGACTTTCACATAGCCAGCAGATTTAGAGGAGTCAAACATTTCGTTCAGGAGTGCCAGTACTAGCTCGTTGAGCTCATCTGTTATGTCGTTAATGTTCAGAGGAGGATGTCCGGGAATATTTTCATCGACAGCCACAATAATTGGGGCTGCAATATTCTCTAGCAGATTCTTTAATTGCACGAGACGTATCTTGCTACGCGTTTCTTCCTCAGTTTTGCGTATTTCCAGCCGCGAAACAAGATCAACGGGGGCTGTGGCAGATGACGAAACTTCATAGCTCGTAACGACTTGTAATTGTTGGCGCAACAGCGAATAAAGTGATTTGAGTTCCTCATTGATACTTTCTTCTTTAAGAGCCGCCTTTTTCAGTTGAGCCTCCTCGTCTTCAAGACTCCGAAGTGTGTTTATGCTAGAACTGTTGGTTGATTGCAACCGGTCGATAATGAGAATACGGCCCAACGATAAAAACGAAGAAGAATGCGAGCTGACATTTGAAAGATATTGCTGTAACGACTTTATCTTTAAAGCTGTAGGAACCTGATCAGATCCATTGTGGTGCTTCTTATATTGGTCTAGCTGAAGAGCGATTTGAGCCTCACATGTTCGGACCGCGTTGCGCAACTCTCGGACCTCCTTTTCCAGGGTTTGATAGTAGCGAGAGTCGAAATGAGTATCAGTATTTCGATCTGATTGAGGATAGAGGAGCTCCACAGACTGGAGTGTATCCAGGTCCTCGCTCTCCTGTAGATACTTCTTCAGTTTGAGCTTCAGCATGAAATTGTGTGGTGTTTATGAGTTCTAACATTTTTTTTCCAAACTTCCCCACTGAAATATCTCTGATCTGAAAAATGCCTGAAGTCGACCCCCAAGCTTTGGCCAACCTGGACCCTGAATCCCGAAAAGAAATTGCCCAGTGGTTGGACGCCGAGAGCAGCAAGTCCAAGGTGCAGAGCTGTATGTGGCGAATTTTGTTTGAGTGTTAGCTACAACAGAGCCGAATAACTAACTTGAATTTAGCCATTCATAACTTTACCGACATGTGCTGGAAGCAATGCGTCACTGGACCAATCAACTCTAACGTACTTGAAAAGTCCGAGGAACAGTGTAAGTAGCGATATCTCAGTTTTTTGATGTGAATAGTGGCTAATCCGTGCAGGTATGACGAATTGCCTCCATCGATTCCTCGACACCAATATCAACGTTGTCAAGTGGATCCAGGAAGGTGCTCGTTAAGGGAATTACTTCCATGCTCACTAATTGTATATAGACCAAAAATAAAAAAGATTTTATTACTAAATAACAATAATATCAGAACACGTTAACGTGTAGAGGGATCTAGCTTTAAACCAGTCCAGCAGCCTCTCTCTGTTGAGCAAGCACATATCCTTCCCTTCTGGCCCGTTCTCGGTAGACCATTTCTCGGTGGTCCTGAGCAAGAGCCAAGCAATGGCAGCAAAAATGAGAAGCAGCATCCTTCAGATGGGCGGGTTTCATTCCGTACTTCTTTCGCAGCTTGCTTCGCATGAAGAGCCCACCCAAGCAGGTGGTAGGTAGAAACAAACCAGCTGCAGCAGCTCCAACCTGAGTCAAATAAAGTCCAGCGTACGGCAGAGATTTCTTGACAGTTTCTTGCCAGCCCGCCTCGTTGCCTTCGTCGTGTTCCCCAACCTCCACATTGCCAGAGCTCACAGCAACATTGATAGAACCCCACGAGTAGCAAGGTGCGTAGGTAGCAATAAGACAAATAGGAATGCTCTTGTGGCATTCGCACAATCCAGTGGTAAAATCCTCATCTAGTTCGGTACGAGCCTGGGGCACATAGCTAGGGCCCAGCTGTTCAGAAGGTTGATAGTGGAGCTCCTGTTCCTGTTGCTCCTGAGCATCGCCAGAGGTTCCGGCGGGGTCCATCTCGCTGTACGCGGGCAACGGCTGCTCATCCTGCTGGACGACGTTAATAGGCTGCTTCTTCAAAGACATATCAAGTGATATTCTCAATTCAGACAATAAACAAGTAGAAAGGACAATATAAGACGATCTGCCGGAAATACGACGAAGGTTACTGCTCCCAGGGTTGCCATCCCTGGCGGGTCAAAACCGCTCATTCCAGTCACGTGCCGATCCTGTTCAAAACACAGTTTGCATATGTAAATGAACCTCCGTGCATGTCAATGCATGACGTCGGCAATTCTACTGGGCAGCTGGATACAGTGCAAACGTCAATATAAGACTATTTTTAGTTGGTAGCAGCTGAGTGCGAATTGATAGTGTAAAAATCTCGCAGGTCTGCATACCACGACTACCTCGCAAGCTTACAGCAGACAGAACTGCGTCGATCTAGGTTCAACCGTCCGCAGATGAGTGCTATCCCGCAGGCGATTTGCTCGTCTATTACACCCAGCCCGCGTGAATATCTATGGGCGCCGTCTGATTTGAATGCCGGGTCAGATCAGGTAGCGTATCAGAAAGATCTTCGTCTGAGATCCGCAGAAGCAGTCAGTGCTCTCCAAGTCTCGCTGCTGGATTTTGCATTTGGCACTGAAGAAGAGGCCCTTACTGTTGCCAAGACATTAGTCTATCATCAATATGAAGGCTATCCCTGGTCGGCTTCGGAAGAGGTGCAGAAAGCATATTCAAACCTGCTAGAAACTGTTCTCAGTACAGCTCGGATTACACCTGCCACACTGGCACGCTCGCTGTTCAAGAAGATTCAAAATGCTTTTTTAGACAGCTCATCGGCACATCCGAATGTAACCGAGGCTGGTCGGCAGAAGAATTCTCAAAGAAACCGTGGATCTGGCGGTGAAGCAGAGCCTCTGTGGAGATCACAGAGCCAGCATTTGCTGTCGCCTTTCGAGTACTGTCTTCATAATTTGCCTGAAACAGATCTCACAGAATCATGGGCATTTATTGCACCCTCAATACTTAACTTCATCGATGATCATGATATGGGTATCAAAGCAAAGGGATGCTTATACCTCAGAATTCTTTCACTCAGAATAAACAAGGATGACAATAGCATTTTCAACAGATCAGGGCTCTTGCCTGTGTTTACTGATTCGGTTGGCTCCTGTCTGCTCTATCTGCCTCCCAGTGTTACAGTCACTAACAGCATTGTGGTATTGTCTCAAGCTATTCCAACTCTTTTGGAGCTGGCCAGTCGGCAATCTTCTGAGCTTAAGCGGAACATTGCATTGGACGAGCTTATGCGACAGGGCATTCTCAAAAGTATGTCTCAGTCTGGAGAGAATATAGAGCTTGGCATGCTTTTGCTCTCCAAGCTCAGAGATATTGTCGCTGCTATGGATATAAATGTTGTTCGGCATTTGCAGCCTCTTATCATTATGTTTGTTGCGATTCTTTCGGATCCATTTGCAGCTGGCTATCCGCTCTACCTTGAGAACGCTTGTGTTGCATTGACGGATATTATGAAAGTTTCCAAACCACGAATTTATGGATATCGTTACGACATACTGCGAGGTAGTGTGACATGCTGGAGAACTCTCCGTAGCGAAAGCACACCTTCAGCAGCAGCACAAAACCACCTAAAAGAAGTTGTTGAAACTTTAAAACTACTTACGGATGATCATGCTCAGGATATTAATGAGGATCTGAAGAGGCTAGCAGATGTCGATAGCGATCTATCTGACCTTCTTCTGCCTACCGCAGCGTCAGTACTAGCACAATAACCAGAGTAATATCGGCTAATGCTAGTATTACTGATCCTATTGCTATGTAGAACCATATTCTCCAGCTTCTCACTTTGCTCCTAATACTGTCATTTACAGGGAACAATTTGCAATCTGCTTCAGCCTCAAGAAGTCTGGGCCTCATTCTCACCCATAAATAGATGCCTAGCATTATACCCAGAGGCGGGAATATTACACCTGCTAGTATTCCAATTTTGATGGGAAGAAAATCTAGTAGAAGGGCCTTATCCTCAATTGAGCCGAACGAAAATCTCTCAGAGGTCCGCACCACCTTCACAGCTACTGGATGAAATTCTTCTCTGAGTGAATAAGAAAATGAGGCTGAATATGGCCGCCGCTGAAGTGGCGGAAGTGCCTTGGTTTCATTGATGCTAGTTCCTTCTGATACGCTTCTGGAATGGGCCCATAGACCGGAGCTCTTATTTGAGGCATCGAAGGATGCCTTTTCACAAAGAGTGGAAGGGCTATCGCTTACATGAAAGCTGGTATCTTCTGAAATTACGGCTAGAGACATTATTCCCCTGCTATGAAAAGAAGGAAGAATTGACAGCTGGAAGCGTACGTAGTAGTGTCAGGGCATCGATATTATTTCGTTCACGTCTACTAATGTTACATGTCAAGTACAGGTTTACAAGACACCAAGATAGTCTTCTTTAATGCTTCCACTGAATACAGTTAGTCAAATATCATCCACAAAAGAAAGTATGCCGCAAGGGCATGCTTAGTAGTAACAAGTCAACTCACATTGCAAACATATTACCGACATCGGCTCTGACACCGACGATTTTTAGCCGCACTCTGCTTCCCTTTTCTATAGACTGTTCATCAGAGACATACGCAGGAGGGTTTGCAGATGGATTAAACGACATATCTGATGGTATCAGCTGTAAAGGAGTTAGTATACACGGATTCGGGTGAGAGTTGGGGTTACAGCTAGGCAACTGATTGATCGCCAAAGATAACATACATGTGAGGAGACGAAGACTGATAAAGGACCAACATCTGCAAAAAATCCCATTTTGTTGACAGTTCGAACAATGGCATCGACTACTTCACCCTGTAGATTTGGTTAGTTGATGTTTTTGGTGGTACATTTGTTTCTCCAACTTACCTTGAAAGGTCGCCAAACAATCGCTCTGTATTTAACCTCAAATTCCGCTGATCCATTACTGGGAATAACACGGCCACGGCCAACGTCTATTTTCATTCCATCCATGACGCAGACAATGTAGCCGA
Source organism: Zygoascus sp. PK3305 (assembly GCA_023628935.1). NCBI lineage: Eukaryota > Fungi > Ascomycota > Dipodascomycetes > Dipodascales > Trichomonascaceae > Zygoascus > Zygoascus sp. PK3305. The sequence goes on from JAMAJS010000006.1 coordinate 343,698, forward strand.
ATTGGCCCGTGCAAGATCCTTCAACATCTTGCAGCAATTTGTTCTTGAGATACTGTCCCATTTGAGGCCCATAGTAAGACGGGTGCAGCGTGAGCGTAAGGGAAAGATCCTTCTGTAAAATATTAGTTAGTACAAGCCCTAAATTGGAAGCATGAAGCATTCTCGGGATGCACTTACCAAGAAGAACATTTTTCGAATGGGTCTTGATATAGAGTGATAAAGCTGCAGAGACCGTTGGGCACGCACACACACGGTATTTTTGATTTGTTTTTGGTGTTTTTAAACAAGGGATCGGCCCCTAATAAATATAAATATAATAGAAGAATGCAAATTAAAAGAAGGAACAAGTCAGGTCGTATCTGCGTCGGCGTATTATATTCGTCGGTGAAGTGGTGATAGTAGTCGAATGGTTGGGGTATCTGTCTGCGAGCCAGATTTTCTGCCAACAATTCTCAACACAGCTTTTTGGTCCAAAAATGAAATTACCAATCAACTAAGACGGCAATAGGGTGATTCTGCCAGTAAACACCGATTCTTGAAAAGCGGATTCGAAGCCGGTGGCTTTGGTTTGAGGTGTTGATATTTTTGATGTTGAAAAAGTCCCATAAACTCCCCGGGACGTGCACCATGGCAGTAGGGTAATCTTGCACGACTACCCCAGGCGAGGCATAGAGGATAAACCGCAATGGCCAGTCCGTATAAACTAAGAATTAAGAAAATACAAATATTAAATATGTTACGTATATATATGTAAGTCATGCTTTGGCCGCACCAAGGTTGGCAAGTTTGTCAGCAGCTATATTTCCTGCATCAGTATAGTGTCCTCGAATGTGTGTGAATCTAACCTTGCATCCGTCGGCCTTGAGCTGAGCAATGAGATCCACCGCCTGTTTTATCAGATCGTCGTTAGCGACAGATTGCCCGAGACTGTTTTTGTAGTTGTTTCTCTTCCACTTGTGGATCCATGTAGTCAAGCATTTGATAGTGTACTGTGAATCGGTCCGAATATTAAGAGATTCACTCGTTCTGGTTCCCTGCTGGCGGAGCTGCATCTCCTTGGCCAATGCCCGCAGCGTAGAATAGATTTCTGCACGCTGATTTGTCTGATTTCCCTCAATTGTCCCATGCTCATTCTCCTTGCTACCTTTGGCGTAGAAAACACCGTATCCTGCTACAGGATCATGTTTTCCGTTTCTTAGACAAGATCCGTCCGTCCAGACTACGATCTGCTTGGGTGTCTTTTCAAGCAATTCACTGGGTAGCTTTTCAGCTTCCTTTGCAGCAGTTCGATTCACAAATTGATGAGCTTCATCCTCCGTATAAAACTTCTTGTACACAGCGCCTGGGTAGCTCCAAACTGACTGTCTGCACTCCTCCCTGAGTAGTGTGTTAGCCGGACCAGCTGGAACTTCCACTTATATGACTATCAAAGTATTTACCATTCCCGAAAAACTCCTTTGCTGCGCCCCCTTCGTACAGCGTAATATTGCGCATGAGCCTTTACGGCCTGTTTGATTTGTTGTGAGATTCGAATTGTTGCTGTTGGAACCTGCTGGTAGGTTGAAGGTCTTCGGCAGTTCTACTATGGGACAAGATGTTGCGGCTCGTTCCCGATCGGCTGCCCGACTCGAGCATAAGATTCTTTAAGGCAGCGTCACTGTTGGCTCCAAGAAGCTCTACCTAGTAGAAGAGAAGAAGAAAGATTTAAACGCCAAGAGCAGTTTCAAGCTCTTTTCCAGCAACTGGAAAGTGGCTGGTCGAGATTGACGGCCATCAACAATGCTGACTCGTGTTTTGACACTCTCAATGCATTGATCCGTGGTTTTGGCAGCCTTGCCGGCGGTAGATCTACAGACCCTTGGGTGTGACGGAATCAGCACCAGCAATCTTATCTGCATTAGCCTAGCCATGACTCTTTGATGAGACTCCGCAAAGATAAGGAGGAGATTAAATCTTACTGGAACAGATTTTAGACATTGTATCTGTCCTCCTATCGTCATTTTCAGCTGCTCCCTTCTGAGTCAGAACAAGGGGTCAATGCTCATCTCCGTTCATAAAGGCTACAACATCGGTGACCGGCTAATTCCGCTGTAAACTTGCCAAACGCTCGGCCCAAACACATAAAAATACTCCGACAGTGTCTGTGATATTGAGATCTCTAATCTTTGCGTCTGAAATAGGTAATTATACAAAAAGATCAAGGTGTTGCTCACCCATGCTTATCCGTGCCTACATTTCCAAACGGGCCGACGGCGCCGCCCTATGCGCTATCGAAGGTGGTACATGTCTATAGTATATAAACCGGCACGGTCCTGCATCACTCCACCTCCACCTCAAGCATTCCACCTGGAGCTTTTTTTCCATCACCTTTTATCGATAAGGCAATACTCTGGAAACAATGCTGAGAAACGTAGCTAGAGCTTCTTTTATTCGAAGAAGCCCGGTCCGTGCCAATATTGGCGGGATCAGAACCTTCTATGACCATATTTCCATGTCCCCGGTAGTGGAACATGCCTTGGAAACAAAGAAGCCTGTTGTCGCTCTCGAGTCGACAATTGTCACTCACGGCCTTCCTTATCCGCAGAACTACGAAATGGCCATAGAGGTCGAAAAGATCATCCACGAGAATGGTGCTGTTCCTGCCACAATTGGCTTTGTCGACGGTATTCCTACCGTGGGTCTTTCTGATGTCCAGCTCGAGCTGCTGGCCAATCCCGAAAAATCAAGCAAACCTGTCAAGGTGTCTAGACGTGATATCCCTTATGTTATGTCCAAGAACCTCAATGGTGGCACGACTATCTCTGGTACCATGATATTGGCACACATGGCTGGAATCAAGGTTTTTGCTACCGGTGGACTTGGTGGTGTTCATCGAGGAGGAGAGCTGACCATGGATGTCAGTGCTGATTTGGATGAGCTAGGACGAACACCTGTTGGCGTTGTTTGTTCTGGCCCAAAGTCCATTCTGGATATAGCCAAGACCATGGAGTATCTTGAAACTAAAGGTGTTCATGTGTCGACTCTGGGACCAGCTGGAACTAATATCCCTGGTTTCTTCACGTCTGACAGTGGAGTTCCCTCTCCTTACAACTTTTCTTCCCCCGAGGAAGCTGCTGATATTCTAAGTAAGTTTTTTGCAAGTTTTTTCCGATCTTGCTAGCAATTGGTAACTAACTGGTTCTAGGAATCAACGACCTAATGGGTCTCAATACTGGCACTGTCTTTTGTGTCCCCGTTCCGGCAGAAGTCTCTCTGCCCAAAGAGAAAATGGACGCTATTATCGATAAGGCAATTGATGAAGCTGAAGATCAGGGCATTGAAGGCAAGCTGGTGACCCCGTTTTTGCTCAACAAGATCTGGCAGGCCACCGAGGGCTCATCTTTGAAGACCAACATTGCATTCGTCAAGAACAATGCTGTTCTTGCAGCCAAAATGGCGGTTTCTCTTGCTGGTAAAAAGGTATAAACACCTGAATTGTTCATTTAAATATATTATTGTTGATCCGATCTAATTTTATATAGGTTTCTTCATCACATACTCCAGACTTGATTCTTTCCGCGAGGAACACAGCAGCAAAGCAAATTGATCCTTCGGCGAAAAAATCCAATTCTCCGAATTCTTATGATTCTACTACGGCGGCAACTAATGAAAGTAACGAAAAGATACGTGAGGTTAAAGCTCTGTCAATAGGCTCACTGGCAATGGATATGACCTGCAATCTCAGCTCTGCTGGTCTTGATGATAAGTCTACTTGGTTTTCCTCTCATCCTGGAACTGTTACTAGTTCAATTGGCGGGGTTGCTCACAATGTAGCGCTGGCGGCTTCATACAGAGGTCTGACAAACAAGGTCAAGCTTGTCAGTGAAATATCTCACAATGATAAGGGTATTCTGGACTCGCTAGAGAGTAACGGAATAGTAACCAGCGGAGTCAAAACAGGTGATCGAAATACTGGTCGTTATATTGCGATGCATGATAAGGGTGGTCATTTGATGGTAGCTTGTGCTGATATGGAGACCTGCGAAACATTGGACTTGGATCATATTAAAACGCAAATCAAAGAGTCCAGAAATCCAAGAGTAATAGTTTTTGATGGCAATCTTAATGTTCCCCAGATGTCAGCAGTGTTAGATGCCGCGAAAGAGAGTCACAAGGGCTTGACAATAGCATTTGAGCCTACGTCTGTTCCTCGTGGCCAGAAACTGTCTAAAATCAAAAATCTTGGTGTGTTCCCTAACAACACTATTGATTTTATTACTCCCAATCATCATGAGCTGGAAGGTATTTTTGAGACCTTCAGAAAAGAAGGAAAGTTTGATGTTGACAATTGGTTTCCAGTGATTGATGCATTATCAGTTCAGAACTCTTACAACCCAATGGTTGAGGAGCTTTCTAGAACTATTCCCAATCTTTCTAATCTAGTAAAGGATGGTGTAGCACAGCAGTCATTGCATCTACTTCCTTACATTCCAAATATTTTTGTGAAGAGCGGCAGCAAAGGAGTGGTCACCTTTCAGCTGGTATCTGAGGCTTCCAAACTGGCAAAGAATGATATTCAAGGTAAAGTATGCCTAGGAAGTAACACCCACGATATTGGTGTAGTCATTCAATATTTCCCAGCATCTAAAGTTGACGATAGCGCCGTTGTTAGTGTGACCGGAGCCGGAGACACCATGATCGGATCTCTGGTTGCTGATATTGCGCTGAACAAGTGGGATCTTACACCAGGTAAGAATATGACTGATGCGATAAATAGAGCCCAAGCATCTTCTGCTTTAACTATTCAGTGTGCGGAAGCGGTGAGCCCCAGCATAAAAGATATTTAGCTATTCTGAACAACTCCGTAATAAATTTTTATCACAATATATCAACTATGTACATTCCCAAAACCGTTCAGACCCTAGAACAGAGAGCGTATGTTTACAAATTGGACAGCGACTTGACGGCTTCCTGTCTAGCCTCTTCTGAAGAGACTGACTTTCCACTAAGGTACTGCGAGAAGAGAAACTCAGATACGAGAGGAACATTAACCTGACCTAGAACAACACCAGGCTTGTCTCCCAAAATGTCAGAGCCTTCGGTAAACCACTTGAATTCAAGAACTCCGTTCTGGTCTCGTGACAAGTGTAGGATGGAGTCCTTTTTCACAGACTTCTTTCTACCAAGTGTCACCTTCAGCTCTCCTATTCCTTTACCAACCTCCTCACTGCCACCTTCTTCCTTGAATCGAGGCTGTCCAGTAATGGCACGAACAAATCCGTCTCGCAAATGGCCAAAATCAGTGTTTCTTACGGGAACAATTCGGATGAGGAGTCGAGTGCCGCTGCCCAAAAGCTTAACAATAGCCTCTGAACCACTAACCGGATCAAGCAAAGCTTTCTCGATAGACTCAGGATCATTACCATATTCGCTAAGAACCTTCTTGGCCAGCGGTCTATCACTCTCAGCAATGTAGATGCCCACGGCATAGACATGGAAAGACAAAATTGAGACACTTCGAACTCCTAAGCCCAGCAAAGAATACTCAGCACCATTTGCAGCAAGTTCTGTAGGAAATGGCTTAACAGAAGTCTTGGGCTGAATCAGTTCCGTCTTTGAAATCCCGGGGGATTCGCAGATTACTACAGAATTAAGGCTGTACGAAGCACGATCATGCCACTGGGAAAACGCAAGGTAGCCACCAATAGCGCCAGCACCAACAGCTAATGGAAGGAAATTAAACCTCTTTGCAATAACTGAGCCTGTGAAGTAGCTTCTGCGAGAAGCTGTGAGTGAAAAGCTTTTAGCGAATTGCGCCGGGCGCGATGTTCGTCTCAGTGATCCCCACATGTTGTAAAGTGTGGCTCGGTCAACTAGCGAAATGATCGCTTATGAATGATTCCCAGGGCCCCAAACCTAATAATTGCACTATGCAGTCCACTGCTGTATCCAACAATGTCATTAATTAGTGCATTGCTAAGGCTCTGGTATCATAGTTTGTAATCAACTGTTCATTTGGAATAAATAGTCTAAGGCTCATATTCCTAGTGTTGAAGCTTGTGTATGAATATTGGATCTATGGCCAGTCAAATCCACAATATGAAACACGCTAGCGCTCTTAGCCGAGTAGCCAAAGCGACAAGCGAGATGCTGGGAAATTTTGTGAAATGAAAGACCAAAAATACATCGCAACCTATCATACTACTTCATGTTCTAATTACGGATCGGGTGATGGAGATGGTGCATCATTGAGCACTTCATCCAATTTGCTCTTTTTAGTCTTGCGGGGCAGGTTGATGGGTGTGCTGAATCTCGAACTATCACCCTCACCGTCCAATCCATCGTCAATGCTGGTAGGACTTCCAACGGCAGATACTGTGGCACTATTAGATTCTTCAATAGTGACATCTTTTCTCTTGGGTCCACTCTTCCTTTTCATAGCATTGGGACCCTCGACTTCTCGGATAACGGCCAGCAGCAAGGTAGCAACTCTTCGAGAAAGTTCAACTGGGGTTCTGGACAAAAAGTACCAATCAAATCGGAAAAGAGGGGATTTCTTGATCCGATCTCTAATTATTTCGTAAAGATTATCAGTGTCTAGACCAATCTCGTTAACCTGTAGAAGCAAAAAGCGATCCTCTTCCTCAGAATAGACCTTCTTGGAGTTGTTCACCGGGTAGGTAATAACCATATCACTCATAGGAGCCTTGTAGGTATCTACCTTCTGCTTCAGAAGCTTTTTCTGAAGAGCCAGCCTTTTGCTTCTTGCCTCGCCAGCTTCGATCTGGGCGATATATCTATCATAGCCCTCCATCTGGCTACCTCGCTCCCAAAAGGCCCTAGAGTACCGTTCAACTTCACTGGCATTCTTTTCAACATCACCAAACTCCGCAGCAATTGCAGAGTAATTTTCTCTGCCATGCTTAGCAGAAAGGTGAACAAAGTGAGTGAAATCACGCTTAGACCAGTTGGCAAACCCAGCGGCTTCAGCGTCTTGTTTCTCTTGTTCCTCTTCCTCAGTAAGAGGCTCAGCCTTCTCAATAGCCTTGTTTTCTCTGTATCGTCTCTGTTCTTTAGTCTCACCTTCTTCTGTCTCAGTAATTTCAGACACGGAAACCTTATAACCGATAACTTTTCGGTAGTAGGTCATCTCCTTATCCTGGAGCTCTTTTAGACGAGCAGGGAAAAACTGAAAATCCTGAATAATGACCTGTTTAGGAGGCTTGGGAATCTTCTTCTCGCCAGCTTGCTTACTCATTAAAACATCTTTGTAGTAACGGTCAATCGAATAAGTCTGCTCTCTTCGTTCACGTTTAGCAGGGTTTATCCAGGAGAAGCCATTGTTAGCCTTGTTCTTCTTGGCAAAATCTTCACCGTTCCATTCATAGGCATTCGAATCTGATGTGAAATTCTGAAGATCATCCAAACCCAGCTTTGAGTATTTCGCGTTCAGCTCAGCTGTTCTTTCTTCACCTCTCTTCAAGATGTTCTCAATGTCATCATCAATAAGGCTAGCAGATTTTCCCTCAAATACTGCGGCAGCACCATGTTGGATCATCTTGAGGAGCTCGTTTTTAGACGCTGCGGCATTCTTAGCAGCCTGCTGTGAGGATCCTCGGCCCTGCTGAATGACCAACTGGTCTAGTCGAAGTTTCTGGGCAGCTCTCTCCAGTACCTTCTCCTCAATGGCATCTTCAGTTACAAATCTAAACACAACCACTTGCTTTGTCTGCCCAATTCGGTGTGCACGATCCATGGCCTGCAAATCTGCCTGAGGATTCCAGTCGGAGTCATACAGAATCACAATGTCTGCAGTGGTCAGATTGATACCTAATCCACCAGCTCTTGTTGTCAATAAGAAAACAAATTTATCAGAGTCTGGCTTGTTGTACTCATCAATTGCTGCTACTCTGTCTTCGTGATCGGTAGAGCCATCAATTCTGCAGTACTCATAGTCTCGGAACATGCAGTAGTCCTCCAATATATCAAGCATTCTACTCATCTGAGAGAAAATTAGAACTCTCGACCCTTGTTTCTTGAGTCTACCAAGTAGCTTGTCCAAAATGACCATTTTACCCGCGTTGTCTACCAGATGCTCGTCAGTTGTAAAGGGAGGTCCAGGTTCTGCACCTTCGAATAAATAGGGATGATTGCAGCACTTTCGAAGCTGCATGACGATATTCAACAGCCTGGTCTTGCCTTCTCTCTTTCCTAGGGCACCATTCACAGCGTCTATATCCTTTTCGAGAAGCTTTTGATACCACTTGATCTGCATTTCAGACATACCAACGTAGACATTGACTTCCTTCTTGGGAAGCAGCGATTTCTCAACATCAGATTTCACTCTTCGCAGAAGGAAAGGTTGCAGAACCTTGTGCAGCTGTTGAACAACAGCATCTTGATCGGAGCCTTGACTCTCAAACCACTCATCAAATGCACCTGAATCAGCAAATACATCTGGAAGCAAAAAGTTCAGTAGTGCCCAAAGTTCATGTAAATTATTCTGGAGGGGAGTTCCCGTCACTAGCAGTCTATTTCGCGAGTGAAAGACTCTGATAATCTGGGACAGCATGGACTCCTCATTCTTTATTCGATGCGCCTCGTCGACGATGATGTACTGCCAAGCAATTTTCTTGAGCTGTGCTTTTTCTCTGATGACAAGCTCAAAGGAAGTAATGCAAACATCAAAATCGCAAGTAAGTAGCCTGTTTGTGATGAGATTCTGTCGCTGTTCTTTGTCGCCCTGGAGCACGAGAACATTTACATCAGGGGTCCACTTCTTGAACTCCCGACTCCAATTGTCCAAAGTCGATTTCGGAACAATGACGATATGGGGACCTTCAATACCTCGTGCATACCTTAAGTATCCCAGAAATGAGATTGTCTGCAGAGTTTTTCCCAGGCCCATTTCATCCGCGAGGATACCAGATATACTGTGTTCATGGAGGGAAATCAACCAGTTAAGACCCTGAATCTGGTACTCTCGAAGTTCGCCGTTAACAAAAGAAGGAGATTCAGTGAATACCGTAGTGTACTCTTCTTCTTCGTCCTCTTCTTCGTGCAGCAGTTCCGCGTCCTCTTCGCGCTCGGATTTTCGTGCCCGAGAACCGCCCTTGCTCCGTCTTCTGGACGATTTTCTAGAAGAAGCAGTTGCTTCCATAGATTTATCAAGCTCCTTTAGGATTTTCTTGAAGTGTGCATCATTCTTGCCGCGGAATTCTATAAAGTGTCTGAACAGATCGGTCAAAGATAGGAGGTACTTGAACCGCTTAACAGAATCTTTTATCTAGAAAGTTAGAGGATCGCTTATCAATGGCAAAAGGTATTAATTTTCGCCTTACCTGGATATTTTCGATCTTCTCATCCTTGTCAAGAAGATAACGTTTTGCCTTGTCGGGGAACTTGCTCTTAGGAATCTGTCAGTTAGAGATGCAAATCCGTCAAATAAACCTGTTCGCGGTATTAACATACAATAGCAGGAGTAGAAACTCCAGAAGTATCGGGAGACTAGGCAGTTAGTGCTTGTTCTACTGTCTGAGACGAGCATACACGGGACGGTTCGTACCTCCGATTCTATTTCAACGGGCATCGATCTGATCACCGGCTACGGGTTCTGTTTCTAATGACTTGATCTGCGTATCTAAGATGGCAGTTGATGATTGGGAACGAACCGACGCACCAGATGTGGCAAGTCAATGGTAAAAAGGAAGACTACTTTAATTTTGTCTGTGAAGTTTACGCGAACTTTTACAGGCATCAATTGATATCGAGCGCCGGCTGGAAAAAGGCCACAACTGGGCGCAAGAGCGGGCATCCTCGACCATCCCAGCTGGTTAAACATGCATCGGAGCATATTTTCCGGCAGTTACACCGTCTATATATCCGTCTATAAATTTTTTTTATATTTTTCCCCGCTGGCTATAGCCGGCAGATCGTCTTGGCGCATCATTCAAGGATCCCGCTTGTCCCAAAAGAGTAGTGAACCTAATAACGTAAGAACACCCACCAAGCCTAGCTGGGTTTGCAACACCAACAACCGACACCACCACCCTAACCAAACCAAACCAAACCGAACGAACAGTGATGAGCGGAGGATCCACAGCTTTGTACGGGCTGGCATTGTTCTTACTTTTCCACAGTGCGTACTCGGCCTATGAGTTTGCCAGCTACCTGAAGGGTCTGCCTGTCTCGTCCTCGCTGCATCAGTTGGGATTGCCTCTAGACGTATGTCTTGTCAACCAAAAGCGGATTCGGGAAAAATGCTAACTAAATCCATTAGATCAAAATCGAGGCTCTTGTCGGTGTCGTTTTGGTGTGCTTTGCATCGGTCGTTTCTGCCAGCGGCGAACTGAAACCGATTACTTTCAGCAAGGCTACTGCTGAGTTTGAGAAGCAGGGCCAGAGGTGAGTTCGGTCTCGAGCGAGTGTGATCAGACAGTGGCTAACATGAACCCAGCATATATACGTATTTGGAAACGCGCCCAAACTTCCAGGATGTAATTGGTAAGCGAAAACAGTTCTACCAGTATAAAAATGGTAAATAGTCGTATTTATATCGAACAATGGTTGAAGCTTGTGGACCTTGGCCCGAAGAGCGAGCTCTGTGTGCAGAGCTTTCTTCACCTCTTCCCAGCAGTGTGTAGCTTTAGCATCACCAAAAAATTTCAGATTCATCACTAATCAAATGTCTGCTATCAAGCGGCCGAGCAAAGACCGTTTGATTGTGCACAAAGTATTTGTGCGCACCTCAAAAAAGGGAAATGCCACCAAAATCGTCCGTGAGCAGTACTTGCGTACAGATATTCCTTGCTCCGCACAATCCTGTTCCGTATGCCCTCTAGATCTTCCTGCAAACAGCGATGGCTCTTTTCCTCCACCGGTGCTGTCTGCGACACCAAATAAAACGACCAAGCGAGGCCCCCACTATACGGTCATCGATACAAATATTGCATTGCGAGCCATCGATCTGCTCGAGCACAAGTCTGCATTCTACGATGTCGTGCTGCCCCAAGTGGTTCTGGAAGAAGTGCGAAATCGAAGCTTTCCGATCTACAACCGTCTCCGTAACCTAACCAAGGGCAGTGGTGAAGACAAGCGGTTTTACGTTTTCCATAACGAATTCCGAAAGGAGACCTATACCAAACGTAACGAAAATGAAACTATCAACGACAGAAACGACAGAGCCATTCGAAAGATTTGTCAGTGGTACTCCCAGCATTTGTCTGCGACCATCAAAGATGCCAAAGTTCCAGAGATTGTCCTTATTTCGGACGACAGACTGAACCGGGAAAAGGCTAAACAAGAGGGAATTACAGCCTTATCTCTGAAGGACTATGTTTCAGAGTTCTCTAATGGTAATGAACTGCTGGACTTGGTGCCTGCTGCGGAAGATGCATCTATCAAACCCAAGGCCGGTGCAAAGTCACTTTATCAGCCCTACTATCCTATGTCTCGACTGCTTGGTGGTATTAAGAACGGTTCACTTCATCAAGGAGCTCTTTCTATCAGTCCTCACAACTTTTTGGAAGCTTCGGTGAAAACACCAGCTTATCCCAAGCCAATTTTGGTTCTAGGCAGAGATAATATCAACAGGGGCACTAATGGCGATTCTGTTGTTATTGAACTTCTTCCTCAAAGTCAATGGAAGCATCCTTCTACCAAGATCATCGAAGAAAATGTGCTGGAGAAGACTACCGGTGCTCAGGATGAAGACTCCTTGGACGAGGCAATTGTAAGCGAAGAAGAAAGAAAAGCACTGGCGCAAGATGCCCTTGATGCCCAGAAGTCGTCTGAAGAATATAAAGTTCAGCCCACAGCTAGAATTGTCGGAATAATGAGAAGAAGCTGGCGATTCTACGTTGGTCATATTGACCCTAATACTACTACTATTGATGACAGCCAATCGCAGAAGAACGTTTTTGTCATTCCTCTTGACAAGCAAATGCCTCGAATTCGAATTAGAACAAGGCAAGCCAAGGATCTTGTTGGCAAGCGTATCGTTGTTGCCATTGATGATTGGCCCGCTGACTCAAGGAACCCTGTTGGCCACTTTGTGCGTGATTTAGGTGAAATTGAAAGTACCCAGGCCGAGACAGAAGCAGTTCTTTTGGAATATGATGTGGAATATCGTCCTTTCCCCAAGTCTGTTCTCAACTGCTTGCCTCCTGAAGGTCATGACTGGAAGGTCCCTGAAAATCTCAACAACGGAGACCCTCTACTGAAAAAGAGGAGAGATCTTAGAGACCTTCTCGTCTGTAGTATTGATCCTCCTAACTGTCAGGATATCGATGATGCATTGCACGCTTATGAACTTCCGAATGGAAACTACCACGTTGGTGTCCATATTGCAGATGTAACGAACTTTGTCAAAGCAGGAACCCCACTTGACGATGAAGGTGCGTCACGAGGTACCTCGGTGTATCTTGTTGATAAGCGTATCGATATGCTTCCAATGCTTCTTGGAACAGATCTTTGTTCTCTTATTCCCTATGTGGATCGATTCGCATTCTCGGTCCTTTGGGAATTGTCGCCCAATGCTGAAATTGTCAACGTAGAGTTTACGAAGTCTGTGATTCGATCTCGAGAAGCATTTTCCTATGACCGTGCTCAGGCCAGAATTGATGATGCTTCAAACACAGATGATCTCACTAAGGGTATCAGAATTCTGCTGAAGCTGTCAAAAAAACTGAAGCAGGGTAGATTGGATGCTGGCGCGTTGAACCTAGCGTCACCTGAAGTTAAGGTCCACATGGACAGTGAAACCTCCGATCCTGGTGAAGTTGAAATCAAGCAACTGCTGGACACCAACTCTCTTGTGGAAGAATTTATGCTGTTGGCCAATATTTCTGTAGCTCGAAAAATATTCGAGGCTTTTCCCCAGACTGCCATGCTTCGACGTCATGGCGCCCCTCCTGTCACTAATTTTGACATTCTGAATGATCAGCTGAGAGTTAAAAAGGGACTTCATATTGACCTAGAGACGTCTAAGACTCTTGCAGATAGTCTAGATAAGTGTGTTGACCCTAATGAGCCATTCTTCAACACCCTTGTTCGAATTATGGCAACGAGATGTATGCTCGCGGCAGAGTACTTTTCTTCAGGTAGCTATGCCTATCCCGAATTCCGTCATTATGGTCTTGCATCCGAAATCTATACGCATTTCACCTCCCCTATCCGACGATATGCTGATGTAGTTGCACATCGTCAGCTGGCTGCTGCTATTGAGTATGAGCCTTTGCACCTTTCTCATAGAGATAAGACTAAGATGGAGGCGATCTGCAGCAATATCAACAAAAGGCATAGAAATGCGCAGTTTGCTGGTAGAGCTTCCATTGAATACTATGTTGGCCAGGTTCTAAAAGCAGAAGATTCAGAACAGGAGGGTTTCGTCATTAAAGTCTATTCTAATGGTATTGTAATTCTAGTGCCTAAGTTTGGAGTGGAAAGCTTGATCAGAATTGAAGACATGAGCGACTTGCCTGACTCTGCACACTTGAATGAAGAAGATTACAGCTTGAGCTTTTCGACAGCTAAGGGACCCAAGACTATATCGATTTTCGACAAGGTGCGAGTTTATGTGCAGAGTGTCAAAGAGGAGAGCACTGGAAAGAGAAAGGTCCGAATGAGCCTTCTGTGATTTAAATTTATTCATGTAGAAGAAAAAAATAAGAATATTTTAAGACTATTTTGATTAATGCTTGGTAACCACACCGGCCTTGCCAGCAGTTTTGAGAATCTCCTTCTTATAGTCATAAATAGATCCAGGGAACTTCTTAACAGTACCACCTTCTGACAACCAAATCTGATTGCAGACTCTATCAATGGTGGAAACATCGTGCGAAACCATTAGAATACCACCCTTGAACTGCTTCAGTGCATCAGAAAGAGCGTCAAGACCTTGAGTATCCAAGTGATTGGAAGGTTCATCGAGAATCAAAATATGAGGCTGGTTCAATCCCAGACATGCAAAAGCAACACGAGACTTCTGACCTCCAGACATGGAACCAATCTTCTGAAGACCCAATGGTCCTGTGATGCCAAAGGCAGCCAGAAGACGACGGTACTCTTCATCCGTCTTTCCAGGATGAACCTTTGCCATCCAGCCGACTGCTGAGAGATTCAGATCCATATTGTCAATATGATGCTGAGCAAAATAGCCAATTCTGAGTCTAGGGTTACTTGAAACAAAACCATTGAGAGGTCTCAACTTCTCTGTTAACAGCTTCAGCAAGGTAGTCTTACCACAACCGTTACCACCTACAAGGGCAATTCGAGAATCCATATTAATATCGAGATCAACATGGTCAAGAAGTAGCTTGTCGGGCGAGTATCCAAAAGACACGTCCTGTAGCTGGATGATGGGGGGTGTAAGTTTGTCGGGCTCCGGAAATCTAAATGTAACCTGGACCTCCTGCTCGGGTGGGTCAAGATGAGGCAACTTTTCAAGCTTTTTAATTCGAGACTGTGCCTCAGCAGCCTTTCCAGCATTGTACCTGAACTTATCAATAAATTCTTGCAGATGCTTTCTGTATGCCATTTGGTTGTCGTATTCTCGCTGAGCATTTTTTCGTCGCTCTTCACGAGTAGCATAAAAATTGTCGAAGTTGGATCCACGGTAGTAATCCAATCTCTCAGAATGCTGGTAAATGATATCAGTAGCCACCTCATTAAGGAATGCTCTGTCGTGCGATACAACAAGCACAGTACTTGGGTATGTTTGCAAATAATCCGCCAAAAATGTAATGGAAGGAACATCCAACATATTGGAAGGTTCATCCAGCATGAGCAGATCAGGCTTGAAGAATAGAGCTCGAGCCAAAGACAAACGCATTCTCCAACCACCAGAAAATGATTTAGTAGCTTGTGCCTGGGCCTCGACAGAGAAACCCAAACCAGACAGAATCTGTGCAGCTCTACTTTCGGCCTTGTCGGATTCTATTTCGGTAAGCTTTTCATAAACATCACTCAGGTTGGTCTCCAGGTCGTCCCTCTCGTCATCCAGTTCACCAATCAGCCGCTTGGAATCTTCCTGCTCCTCCAGCTCTATTATTTCCTGAGAAATTTCCGAGATTCGTGCTGTCAGTCTCTCCTGGTCTTGCAGTAACGACTTTCTCCAAACATCAGCATCTAGCACAGTTTGCAGAGCAGATTTGTCGTCTCCAGTAACCTCCTGTTCAACGTATAGAATTGTAATATGCTTGGGAACTGGCAATTCTCTTCGGGAAAGTGCCTTAAGAAGTGTAGATTTACCAATACCGTTCTGACCAACCACACCATATCGACGGCCATGAGCCAGGGTGAGAGTAGTGTTAGTGAGGATTCGCTGACCGGCACCAACTTGTAGGTCAAAGTTTTCGATTTTGATATCCTTGCTCTTGCCAGCAGAATCTCCAAGTTCCAGGGGATTGACGGTTAAGAAGAACTTATCGTAATCTTCTTCGGAATCTACATTAAGGAGCTTGGAGGCTTCATAGTGAACCTGAGAAGTGACAGCCTTGGCAGCTCGCTTGGCCATTTTCGAAGCGATTTTCTTCTCAGCCTTCTCCAGCTTTTTCTTGTCCACTCGCGACTCCATTTTTCTGCCCGAAAGCAGTTCCAAATCGGTCTGATCTTCTGCTCCGCCAGAAAACAGGCCCATCGAGTTACTTTGCTGGGCATTAGCCAGAGCAGATCGGTCGAGCTTTCGGGCACCAGCATCTACAACAGCACGGTCCGAATTTTTTGCGTAAATAGAGCCCAGTTCCTTGGCCAACAACGTGTCCAGCTTGTTAATGGCGTTCTTGTCGCCGCCAGCGTTCTTCAGCAGGCCGACGATGAATGAAATTTCGCCTTTCAGATCAAAATCCGTGGCAGCGAAAGCCGGGTCGGACACAGTATCGACAATATTCTGTACATATCCGGCAGCGTAGTCTGAAACAACTCCGTCAATGGCCGGAGCGGCTCGTCTCACTTGGTCTGCAACAGACATTATTTTCTTGACAAGTTGAGATCAATGGAGGGGAGATTTTCAGTGCTGTGAACCACCCACACAGACAGTGGTGTAATTGTGCTGACAGGGTAAACAAGTGGAGATGCGGCTCTTCGCATTCGCTGAGCAGCATATATAGGGAAGTTTGCAAGTTTCCATCGAGTGATCTTTCGAGTGACTAAATTCGAAGAGCCATAGTTTTTCCAGGAAAACCCAACTCAGCCTTAGACGGTGTATATTTTAAAGACTCTACCTGACTAGGAATTTATACTACAGCACCATGCCAGTAAGTTGCATAAATTTGGAGCGGCCTGTCCGGATGATCTTTCGAGAACCATCGGAAAATCTTTTGTACGGCTGTGCAGAAAAGGTTCTGGATCATCGGGAAATAGAGTCATCAGAGGGCCAGTAAAACATGCCTCAAGGGAAGGCTCTAGCAATAGGCAGCGTTTTCCACTATATTGGATTTAGGCCTTTTACGTGGCCTTTTAGGACTTCGGGACTTCTTCTGTGATTCTGGTACAGCTGCTGCTGTCTAGAGGAAGGGGTCCTCATGTCTAAACTGGTGACTTTGTGCTCACGGGACCCACATGTTTGGACAACGACCAAAAGACTAACAAAACGACCAGGCCCCCGCAGCAACAAACAAAATGTTCATCTCAAATGAGCACTTAGGCGACCGAACTCGTCTGGAAGACTGGAGAAGTAAGTACTAGAAGTTTCAGCCGTTCGATAGCGTTTGGACGCACCAGCAGACATCGCCGGATATGTCCGCTGCGGAGGTTCACCGGGGGGGGAATCCTGCAAAACTATGCTCCTAAGGAGAAAAAATTTATTAACCTATACAGTTCGAGGCTACGACCCTTTGACCGCCCCCGATCTACTTCAGCATGAATACCCCTTGTCTGAGAAATCGAAGAAAATTATTTATGAAGGCCGGGAATCGGCATGCCAAATTCTGAATGGTGCTGACGACCGTCTGCTGGTTGTTGTTGGACCCTGCTCCATCCACGACCCCAAGGCTGCTCTTGAGTACTCTGAGAAACTGGAGAAGCTGGCACACGAGCTTTCCGGTGAGATTCTCGTTGTCATGCGAGCCTACTTGGAAAAGCCCCGAACCACTGTTGGCTGGAAGGGTCTGATCAACGATCCTGATATCGATGGCTCTTTCCACATCAACAAGGGTCTGCGTATTTCCCGAGAACTTTTCACCAAGCTCACCGAGCGACTTCCTATTGCTGGTGAAATGCTGGATACCATTTCCCCCCAGTTCCTGTCTGACTTGTTCTCTGTAGGTGCCATTGGTGCCCGAACCACTGAGTCCCAGCTGCACCGTGAGCTGGCCTCTGGTCTGTCCTTCCCTATTGGCTTCAAGAACGGTACTGACGGATCTCTTGACGTTGCTGTTGATGCTCTGCGAGCTGCTGCCAACCCCCACCACTTTTTGTCGGTCACCAAGCCTGGTATCGTTGCCATTGTTGGCACTGAAGGCAACAAAGACTGCTTCGTCATCCTGCGAGGTGGTAAGAAGGGTACCAACTACGATGCTCAGAGTGTCCAAGAGGCCAAGGAGAAGCTTACCAAGGCCGGAGTGCTCACGGCTGGCAAGAATGAAGCCCGAATCATGGTAGACTGCTCGCACGGCAACTCTCAGAAGAACCACCGAAATCAGCCCAAGGTTGCTCACGAAATTGCTGAGCAAATCAAGAACGGCGAAACTAGCATCTGTGGCCTGATGATCGAGTCAAATATCAACGAGGGTCGACAGGACGTTCCCGAAGGTGGTCCTTCTTGCCTCAAGTACGGTGTGTCCATCACCGATGCCTGCATCGACTTCCCCGACACTGAGAAGGTCCTCCGAGAACTCTCAGATGCCATCAAGACCAGAAGAAAGTTGCTTACTTCCAAAAACTAGGCTGAACAGTCAGATTAAAAATTAAAACGTTTTACATTATATATAGCTACTAAAATGGATGATTATCTTCTCTTGGTTTTTCTATGGCCTCAGTCATTAAAGTATTCCCACAGCGTGTGCATTGCCTTGAGCCTCACACACATCGCCAGCATGACGGACGCGCCGACTTTCGCATATAATTCACACTGCATACCTGAGGTATCGGGCTCGGGGAAATACATCGCATACATATCGGGGTCTCGGCTGGTTCTCAGAAGTACGAGCACTTTCGCTACAAAACGCCTAATTGAGCTGGGCGCTGTGTTTGCCAATAGGGCATCATGGATCAAGTGGGATAACACACTCTCTAGCAATGAAGAACGCCTGGTCATTGCAACTTCAGATGAAGCTCAAATCTATTCTTTGGACTCTGGGGATGACAGCGGTCCGATCGGAACTATTCTCCCTGGTATTTCTATTCAGGGAGTCGAATGGGCTTCGAGAGCTGGTACGGTCCGCCTGGCTGTCTTTTCCAGTGATCTGCTGAAGGTGACATTCTGGAGCTCAGATGGAAGTGACCTGGATATCAATTCTCCAAAAATATGTGAAATTCTTCCAAGAGGTGAGAACTCTTTGTCAGTTGTGTCGCGCCCAAGCACCGTGGACATCGTCGAGACAATCAGTTTCTCACCGAAGGGTATAAGGTCACTCAAAGCTATTCACCTGAAAGGTGTTCTTGACGCTATAGATCTGAAGTGGTCCTCTTCTGGTCTTTTCTTGGCCGTAGTTGAAAACTACGTCGCAGGGTACCGAGTCACTGTATGGGCTTCGGATGGTACCCTTCTTCGAATCTACAATGGTCCATACAATGATATTTATAAAGCTGCAGGCCTGGGAGCACGTTGCATTTCCTGGGTATCTACTGAGTCAAAAGAGCTGTTATTGATTGGTGATTGTCAGGAGCAAGTGGCAGTGCTAGACCCTTTGACCTTCCAGTGTTCTGCTCTACTTCTACACGGTACTGTTTATTCAGATATTGCTGTGTGGGAAGAATGGATCAATCCTGAATACACTATGGTTTACAGAGTGAGAAGCCTGCCATTCCACCCTCTCCATGCTAAAGGTGAACGTCAGGGCTTTGTTCCAGGGATATTCAAGATCTCTGTGTCTCCGAGCAACAAATTCATCGCCACGATTTCTAGTAGCATGCCAAGCCTTGTATGGGTTTGGTCAATTTCACAGCCTGATGAGCCATCATTTAACCTTGTCTCCGTGATATGCCAATCCTCCCCAATCCTTAACATATCATGGGAACCAATCAAGGGCCAGCACCTTCTTGTCCTCCCTGCCGGAGGATCGGTGCTAGGTGTGTGGGATAGTGTCACAATGCGTCCTACTCTTTTGGAATGGAGCAGTGATCTTGAAGGAAGCTTAGTAGGAGCCCAATGGTGTAGCCACCTGGAGAATGGCTGTGTAGACTGCCAGCTGGTTGCTTGGACAGCTAGAGAATTCGGCTTTTCTAAAGTACATGGAGCTCCTTCAGATTTGCAAAGAGAAGGAAGTCCTCAGCTTTTGGCTGGCGACGATTCTAATGTCGTCGACATGGTCAATAGTGTGCAGCAGAACGAATGGGTACAAGACATGAGCGCAATGGAGAATACCTTCCACCAAAAGGTTTCTATCAAGTAAAAAAAATTAGAGTATATTTATTTATATTAGTTTAATTTCATGCTATGAGTTGACTTAATAGTGCAGTGCGAGATCGTAGGCAAATATTCCGGCTAACTTATGGAACACGATACAGCAGTGTAGCAAAAACAGGGCTTCCCACTCAACGACCTTGCAACTTTTCCTTCAGGGCTTCATTTTCTCTTCGTAGTGCTCCAATTTCTAGTTCTTTCTGTGCTGCTCGGCCATGAGAAAGCATTTCACCGAGCATTTTGTTCTCTTCTGTCAACAGCTGAAGTCGACTGATCATGCGGTGAGCAAAAGCCGTAGGATCGCCTGCAGGAGAATTCTGCATGGAATTTTGCAAGGCTGATTTGTTACTACCCTCAAGGCACACAGCAGTCCAAACTGCTTCAAGCTGGAGTTTCAGGTCTTTGATGACTGTTTCCTTTTCTTCCAGGGATTTGGCCATGTTTTGAAAGGCAGTTTCCACTGCGGGTTCCATACTGGCACTAGTAGATGCTGCAGCTGATCGCCTATCTGCAGCTCTCTGATGCAATAAAGAAGAATTAGCGGACGACTGAGCCGATGAGCTAGATGCCCGTCTGTCATTAGAGGAAGAAGAGGAGTTCCAGGGGTTGTTAGTATTGTGGATTGATCTCTCAAGTCCAGCAGCTTGCTTCTCAGGAAAGCTGGGCATAAAAGAGAAGCTGTTGATTCCAGGACTAGAGGCTTCGTCCTCCTGCACGAGCTGGTTGTTACCATTGGAGGGCAGAACGGGGAAAGATGGTCTCTTTACAACAGTCTTGGAGACGGTCCCCGCAATGGTAGTATCATTATCAAGAAAGCCCATAGGCTGTCTCTTATCGCCAACAGATCCAAACGATCCAGTTCCCCAGGGAGCGCTGGCCTTGGAACTGGCGGAAGAGGAGTAAGACTGGAAGGATGCCAAAGAATCATATGAGGTGTGCGGAGTTACCGAGTTGAGAAAGGTGCCCCCGTTGGAGCCGGAGCTGCCGCTGGCGGTAGCACCTGAGGAGCCAGAGAAAAACATGGAAGACATGCTGCAAGACAAATACCCAAGATAAATTCAAGAGGTGGCGGGAGCGGGTCGCTACTAAGAGTGTGTGACACTCCAGCTTACGATAGGTCTAAAAGGTAACCTTAGACAGCAGTAATACAACGTTAAGAAGGAGTCCAGTAGTCAATAAAGCAACGGGAAAGTCAGGAAATTCAATGTAAATTGTTAGTTTCAATACCGTCAAAATAAAACCTAGCAGGTGTTGGAGAAAGAATACAAACTGACTAGTGCTGGGGACGGCCTTTATATAATTCCTATTTCTGGGGCTGTTGTGGCTACTCTTGCTCTATGACATGTCGAAAAGACGTACACCACGACCCGCATGTCGCGTCTAGGTCGCATCTGATTAGAGCACCTTTTCAAAAAAATAAATATAGGCGTACTTTTTCATTTCTTCAGCTTCCCCGCCGAGAACCACTTTTTCGTCGTTGAAAAGCACCCACTGAGAGACCCCATCCACCACCTTTCTGATGAAAGCCACATAATGGCCGGCATGGATACTTCCACCCTTGTGGCAGATGATGCTCTTCAGTCGGTATTTAGCAGGTAACTTCGTAGAACCCCATACCTTTTTCTCGGTGGGGCCAGTGGATTCGCTTTCCTCAGGTTCTTCACCAGCATCGGGATTGCTAAAGAGCCACTCTACTGACTGTTCCACATTCCCACCCGTATTTTTCAGCGCCTTTCGCGCCTGGCCAGCAGTGAATCCCATGTCTGTCAGCTGCGAAATTGAATCGGCCGAGTATATAGTTGCCTGGGGTTTATCGAAGGAAACGGGGACATCAATGTCGTCATCTTCCATGTGTTGGAATAGCCATTCCATAGCTGCCTCCGCATTAGAATTTCCAGTATTGTACAATCCTTTTTCACATCTAACTCTGGGAAATCCCATACCCTCTAGTTGAGCTAGAGCTGCCTCATTGGGAATAAACTTCTGCTGTTCCTGCTCGTCTTCGTCTTCAGCAATGTCTTCACCTTCTGGATGCACAGAAAAGTACTGATCCAGAGTAAACTCATCTTCACCAACAACCACCGGAATATCAAGTTTCAAAGGCACCCAGTTCTTTATGCTGAATCTTCGGGCATTCAGAACAAGTACATCGGGGTAGGATTGGAACTTGACAGTAGCAATCGCCTGTCCATTCGTCTTGCATGAACTACATTTGTATTCAATTGAATCTGTAGCAGAGAACGTGTCGAACAGCTCCTTCAGCTGCACAGCGTCGTACTTTCCTTCTTCAATCTCTCGAATAGGCACTGGAATGGACAAACTCTCCTGATCATCGCTATGGTATCTCACTTTGTGGCAAGTTGTGCACTCTATCCTTCTCTCGGTATTGAACTTGAAGACCTCGCTGGGATCAGATTGGCCATGACTCTTGGCGTAGCCGCTCATTTTAGACAAAAGGTAGCCCAAAAATTCAAAAGCATCTTGCTGTCGCATGGTGGAAAACTCTTCATGGCCCCTACCGATTAATGCCTTGAGCATTCCAGGCGCAATGCCTTTCTGATACTTAACAGTATCCGTTGTGGATGTATCTGGGAAAGAATACCTTCCTGAAAGCAATCCATCGGCCATCTTCACTAGCTGCACATACAGATCATTCGCAGGATCCGACAATGGGGGGAAATCTGCAGCCGAATAGAGAGCCTTGATCTCTGGTAAGTCAAATAAACATTGCACCACAGATGAGAGATAGCACGAATTGCCTAGATTCTTCAAGCCAGTCAACTCAGGTCCAAATACAGGTACTAGCTCTTTACCATCTTCTGAGGTCATACTAAAATCCCATTTTAGATTTTGCTCTAGCTGCATCTCAGTCAGGCTTTTTTCCGTCTTCTGGGCATCCGCAATGTTGATGCTCCAGTGTGCAAGGTGATCCTTCAGCAATGGGTCCTGGATCTCGTCACCGCATTTGTAGCAAAACACATCAGCAGTACCCTCAGGCGTGATACTTCCTAGTTTGACTGAAACAGCATGGCCGGTACTATTGTAATGATCCAGCCCATGACCATGGCCACCGACACCGCCAAACTGGGCTCTGCCGCAGCCTAATGCTCCACAAACAAGGCACAACCACAGATTTTCAGTCAGATCACACTGTGCACAGTGTCTTAAATCACTTGACTCGATCTTCGTAGCTGAATTCTGCTCCAGAGTCAAGATATGCTCACAAGGGGTGATCTCAAGCTCCCACGCCTGGATCTCCTCCCTCTTAGCATAGGAAGTGGCAGATAAAACACCATCTACAACAGGCTTGAGCAGATTTTCAGGCACTTGAAAGCCTTCAAACTCCAGATCCTTAACAAACGTGGTTGTCTCGAAGTGGTCCTCCTCGCGATCAGCCTCAATGGCAAGCTTAGCAATCTTAGGAGGCGAATCAGACCTCTTGATCTGACTCTTTTTGATATTAAGATAAACCGGATGCTTTGTAATTGAGTAGTGTAACTTCGTATGGTTCCTGTCAGGCGAAGGACTGGATGCGGAGAAACATGTCAAGCAGACATCGAGGCCATGATCTGATTCCTAATCAACGCAGTTAGTATGGCCAATACAGCCCCGGGTCAACACCAATCAGCAAGGAGTCAGTGCAGATAAATGGGGCACTTACCGGAGTATCAAAGCAATAAGCACAATCATCCTTAAAGACCTGGTCGGTTCTTTTAGGAGGCTGAAGGTTCAACGATCGGATGTGTTCTTCTACTGTTGACATTGTTGGCAAGCAGGCAAGGTGGAGAAAGGGGAAACCGTTGTACACAGCCAAATTAGGCTGCATGGTGACCATCGACAGCATTTGAGTAGTGTGCATCACCAAATTCGACTAGTACTCGACAAAAACCGGAGGTTTTGTTTGGACATATATATTTGGCAACTCGTCCACTATCTACAGCTACTATTTATTTCCTAATACTTCCAATCAAGTAGGGTTGGATCAGAAGAGTCAGGCTTGGTCATTCGATTCAAAACCTCGTTGACCCTGTACTCGACGCTGATCTTGCCGTGTCTCTGTCGAACAAAGTAATCCACAACTTCTTTTCTAGTGGCCTTGAAGTCTCGACCAGAAGTGTTTCCGACAACATAGTCCATAATCTCAGACTCCTTAGGAAGAGAATAGTTCTGGTGCGGGTATTCGGTGTAGGTGGCATCAGACAAGAACTCGATATCCGGCTGGCCATCCTTTCGTCGCAGCAGAAACTGGGAAACAGTTGCATCGCTCACCTCCGCGAGGGTAGCAGGAGACCACTTCGCTTTTCTTGAAGGCTTGGTGAGCAGCAGAGCATCGACACCTTCAGCGTAGTCGGGATGATGCATGAAGTTCTCAGCCATATAATAGTCGTTTCGGAAAGCAGAGGTGATATCCAATGAATGGCCCTGTCTAATAGCAGCAAATGTGACCTTGACACTGGTAGGACATCGCTCAAGGATGGCATCTCGTGTCTGTAGGGCAAATTCGGATCCATTATCTTCAAGGGCCTTGAGCACGTCCTCAACCGTGTTCTTGCTGAAGCACTCATCAATGATCTCCCGCTTCTCGCCACCAATGACCGAAATGTGGTCCTGGGGAATTTCCTCAGAGAACTCCTCCAGGGCCTGGTTCACCAGATCGAATATGTTCTGTTTGGCATTGCTCAGAGCTGCAGAATTGAGCTCGGCCAGCCGGCCTTCGAGATCTGCAAGTCTGTTACTGGGAATGTAGTGAGATGCAATGCCAGAAAGCAGCACATCGTAGCCCGTCAGGCGAGCAGAGGTCAGGCCCAGGTACAGGCCAATGTTACCATCCATTCGAGACAGGAAGAAAGCACCACCGACATCAGGGAAAAGACCAATATTGGTTTCCGGCATGGCAAACAGAGTCTTCTCAGTAGCGACTCGGAAGGGAGCGTGCGCAGACAGACCAACACCACCGCCCATGGTGATGCCGTCCATAAGAGAGACATAGGGCTTGGTATAAGTTGCAATGAACTGGTCGAGTACGTATTCCCGACCAAAGTAGTGGGTTGCAGCCTTGATGGGCTCGATATTGCCGGGAGATGCACCAATCTGCTGAGCCAGCACAGTGATGTCTCCACCAGCACATAGAGCCTTTCCTCCGGCGCCCTTAAGGACAATTGTCTGAGCGCTGTCAGACTTGGCCCATTCTTGGAGACGGGGTAAGATCAAGTCAACCATCTCGCCATTAAGAGAATTGAGCTTCTTGGGCCGATTCAACACCACGGTTCGCACCGCGCCATTGGAATAGAACTTAGCCGGTGGCTCCTCGGTAGCAGTGGTAGCCGAAGACATATTCTAAAGAAGGTTAGCATGGGGACTCGATCGACAGCTACAGATGACCCTCACTAGTCCGTTCAGTTGATGGCACTCACCCTGCTGAATGTACTGTTCAAAATCTTCGCTCGCAAAGGCATTGGCAATGATTTCCTCAGCAAGTTAGGTCCGATTCGTGTATACATTAAGAAAGAGGACAGCTCCCAGCGGGCGGTATTTTAATGTGGGGTTCTGCTTATTAAATACAGTATGTGCCGACACAAGCAACTGGGGAACCTTCGGTGCTCTGAGGAGAACTTTTAAGGGAGCGGGGGGGGGGAAAGAAAATGGCGTTGCCAGGGCGACAACACAGACCAATTGGGATCCCGCCAAATCTGACAACTGTGGCCCTGGCGACGGAAGCGAGCAGGTCCAAGCCAGGAGCATCGCCCCGTAGGCCGTGCTGATATGCTGAACTTGTTGATTATAATGCCTGCGGATGTAATACTAAGCAGACACAGGGCCTAGACTCTAAGGGCCGCTATTTACTTTTTACAGTCTTCGGGACTGAGTTTTTTTTTCCCTGGCTGCAATTAGCTCTCTTTACCGATTTCGATTTCGCAGAATACCGCCGCGCACAACGTGGTTCCACACAAGTTTGAGCGGAAAAATCCCTGGCCACACGAGGAATCCGACCGACCCTGTCCACTTCCAGCCAGCCAACCAACCCGTCAGCCACTGCCAACTACCAGGCCCTATTTATATCGCTTCAGTGTGACAAGTCCAGCTGCAGGTCCTGATACTCTTTCCCTTCTTCTAGTATGACGACCACTGTGACCGGTTTTGGCGAAGTCTCGACCCAGACCAAGTCCAGGCTCGACTCGCTCCAGCCGATTGCTCATGCTGAACATGAGTTCTACTACACTTACACCGAGGAACCGCATAAGAGTCGGCGAATGGAAATCATTCGGGCTCATCCCGAGGTGACCAAGCTTAACGGCCCCGAGCCAAAGACCAAATATGTTGTTTTGTTCGTGGTATTGCTGCAGTTCACCTGTGCCTATCTGCTCAAAGACTCGTCGTTCAGATCGTGGAAGTTCTGGGTCACGGCATACTTCATTGGCGCGACTTGCGATTCCAATGTGTTTCTGGCTATCCATGAGCTTTCTCACAACTTGGGTTTCAAAAAGCCTGTCTATAACAAGCTCTTTTCTATCTTCACCAATCTACCCATTGGCATTCCCTACAGTGCCGGGTTTGGCCCCTATCACTTGCTTCACCATAAGCATATGGGCGAACGAGAGTTTGACACTGATTTGCCCACGGCCTTCGAGGCTATGGTGCTGTCATCCGTCGCTGGCAAGGCCTTCTTTGCAACCTTCCAGATCTTTTTTTATGCATTGCGACCAGTGTTCTTGGTACAGCTCAAGTTCACCTGGGTTCACTTTCTCAACATTGCTGTCCAACTGGCTGCAGATTATGTGCTTGTGAAGACCGCTGGACCTATGGCACTGTTTTATTTGTTTGCTAGTGCCTTTCTGGCAGGATCGCTGCACCCTATTGCTGGCCATTTCATTGCTGAGCACTATGTGCTGAACCCGCCTCAGGAATACAACCCTCATTCGACACCCATACCCGAGACCTACAGCTACTATGGCTGGCTTAATTTCTTTGTGTACAATGCAGGTTACCATAATGAGCACCACGACTTTCCGTACATCCCTTGGACGCGGATCAAGCAGCTCAGAGAGATTGCAACCGAGTTCTACGACCCATTGCCATACCATACCAGCTGGGCGATGGTAATCTACGACTTTGTTTTTGATAGCAGGGTCAGTCTTTGGTGCAGAGTTCTGCGCAACCGATCCAGGGCTGGCAGCGAAGATGACAATGGCCAGTCCAAGAAGGACAAATAAATCGGGCCAGTTGCTAACAAAGACACAACTAAAAGAGAGAACCAGAACGCATACGATGTTTTCCGCTCTGTTGTAAGATAAAATAGGATCAATATCACTTTAAATATATGTACAGGTAAGTGAGAGTGTGTCTTGAGGATTCGAGTGAAGGTTTATGCAGTATGAGCATGCGATGACGAGTTCGGCAGCTGCGCTGCTACTACTTGGAGTTGATATTAATGGGCTGACCCCGGTAATCAATAAGCTCTCCACGATCGGCAGCCTCATCCATACGCTTCTCATTATCTATCATCTGCTGTAGCTTTATCTTGCGCTCATAATTGAGAAGCTCCGTATCTGCCCGGAAAGCTCCACCAAACACTACGAACGACAATTGCAGGTATGTTCGGAACTGCGGAGTCACGGTCCGATAAGTCGGCCAGAACTTGTAGGCTATTCCTGCACAAATGAGTCCCAGTACACCGCCCTTAAGTGCACCTTTGATAGCATTCTCGACGATCTGTAGAATTGGTTAGCCTGTGATCAGCAGCTGGTACCGAGCCCAATAGCACAACAGTGCACATTACTCACGATTTGGCGTGCGTTTTCCACCTTCTTGGGATCGTGATGTGAGGGCCTCATAATATATGCAAGAAGAAAGTAATAAAAACTAAGAAGTAACAGCTATATCTGCTGATATTCTGCGGCTAACGCTTCGTTTTGTGAACTACGATTTGTAGATTTGTGGGGTGAGGCTGGGAAGTACCGACAAAAGCGGATGGATGGGCCTAAAAATTGTGAATTTTTCAACATCGCAACCTGCAGGGTCGAAAATGAGCGTTGAAGAACTCAAAGAAAAAGTCGACCAGCTGACTGTCAGCGAGGAGCGAGCCGCAACCGAGCCGGTTGAAGAGGCGGACGAGGAAGGAGAGGAGACCGGGCCTACCGACGGCGCTGCCAAGAAGAAGAAGAAGAAGAAGAAGTCCAAGAAGAAGAAGACCGCTCAGACCGAACCTCCCACTGTAGGTCTTTCCAAACTGTTCAAAGACGGTATCTACCCTGAGGGTGAGATCCACGAGTACAAGGACGAAAACCGAGCCCGAGTTACCAACGAGGAGAAGCGTGCTTTGGAGCGAGACTCTCAGAGCCAGTACAATGATCTCCGGAAGGCTGCCGAGTCGCACCGAACTATGCGACAGTATATCCAGAAAGTAGTCAAGCCTGGTATGACTACTACTGAGATTGCTGAAATCATCGAAAATGGTAACCGAAAGCTCACTGAGGGTAACGAAGACACCTATAAAGCCGGTGTTGGTTTCCCCACTGGTTTGTCTATCAATGAGTGCGCTGCTCACTACACCCCCAACAAGGGAGACACTACTGTTCTCAAGTACGAAGACGTCATGAAGATCGATATCGGTGTCCATGTCAATGGTTACATTATTGACTCTGCCTTCACCTTAGCTTTTGACGATAAGTACAAGAACCTGCTGGACGCTGTCCGAGAGGCCACCAACACTGGTATCCGAGAAGCTGGTATCGACGTCAGACTCGGAGACATTGGGGCTGCTATCCAGGAAGTCATGGAGTCTTACGAAATTGAACTCGATGGTAAGACATACCCAATAAAGTGTATTCGAAATCTCAATGGACACAACATCAACCCTTATCAGATTCACGGTGGAAAGAGTGTACCTATTGTCAAATCTCCAGATCAGACCAAGATGGAGGAAGGTGAAACGTTTGCTATCGAAACTTTTGGCTCTACTGGTAAAGGCTATGTGATCAACGAAGGTGAGGTTTCTCATTACGCTCGAATCAAGGATTCTAATGTAGGCCTTCGACTCAACAGTGCCAAGCAGCTGCTCACTGTCATTGACAAGAACTTCGGCACTCTGCCATTTTGTAGAAGATACTTAGATCGAATTGGCCAGGATAAGTACCTGCTTGCTCTTAACAACCTGGTGAAGACTGGTCTGGTGCAGGACTATCCTCCTTTGGTTGATATTCCTGGCTCCTACACTGCTCAATACGAGCATACTATTATCCTGAGACCTACTGTCAAGGAAGTCATCTCTCGAGGTGATGATTATTAGAAAGGATACCTTCTATATTCGCTTCTGATGAGTTTTTTACATTCTGTGCATCATATGAGCCTATGCACTAAACATTGTATGGATCTATATACGTCATGATAAGCATAGTTTTAGATCGAAATACCACAATCATCAAGTGTTTACTCTTGTATCCATAAATGCTATACGTGAAGTCATACTTTACATGATTCATGCTAAAAAAAGCATAGATGGGAAAAATAGATATTATATTTTCCAGGATTTATTAAGTCGATTTATATTGTTTGATGGCCACATTTACTTAGGGAAGTATGCGTCGGAGTCCAGGTCGTCAAAAAACGACTTCGCAACAGGCTTCCATCCGAGGGCCTGTGCTGCACCATCTGCCTCCTTATCATCAAGAGCAAACGGGTAGCCAAAGAATCCAAACCATTCTGCGATTTTATCTTCAGGGAGGCTCTCTACAGGAATATCCAAGTTCTTTCCAATTGCCTCAGCGATTTTCTTCTTGGAGACACGAGGCTCAGCCGCGGCGGCAATTCGAGTACCAGAGACGCCCTTTTCGAGAGCCAGCCGGTACAGAACAGCCGCGTCAAGACGATGGGCAGTGTTCCACAGGCTGGAGCCATCTCCAGGATATTTAGAAATCTTCTTCTCCTGTGCAACCTTAATAATAGCTGGAATAAAGCCCTTGTCACCTGCACCATGAACAGAAGGCGGAAGTAGGATCACCACAGTGAAAACACCCTTTTTAGAGTACTCCTGAACGAACTTTGCAGTCTTTCCTCGAAGACCAAATAAAGTATCGAGTGAGACTGAACCAATCAATGTACCACTGGTATAGATGAAACGCTTATCAGTGCCCTCAAGTTCTTTCAGGATAGTCTCAGTGACCTTTTTGTCAGTCTCCACAGCAAATTCGAACTTGTCAAACTCATGGATGAAACCCAAGTGCAAAACTGCATCATGTTCTCGTACAGCTTTCTTAATGATATCAAGATCCAGCAGGGTTCCTCGGATAGCCTTTGCTCCTACACCTTCAAGCCATGCAGCAGAGGCATCTGACCTTGCGAGACCGCTTACAGAATAGCCGTGCTTGATGAGCTCTTCGGTGACAGCGCTGCCGACAAAGCCAGATGCACCAGTGACAAAAACAGATTTGGTCATATTAGTTGATTTGAAATTAGATGAATTAATACCACAAGAATGAGAGTAATAATGCCCTTTATATACTTAGCATTGCGCCTTGTTCCGCTCGTATTGTCAATCTCTTAACTCCTAAAACCATGTCCGCTATGGCAAACTCCGGTTCAGCCGTGCCATCACAGATCGGGGCAACGATATCAGATCGGTACTCCGCGCCAGATGAGCGATGGCTGACTCACTAGATGAACATAACTGCACTGAATCAGAGAATAAAGAGCTGGTATTATGAAGCATCTCTCAAGCATTAATAGCGGACTTTAAAACTACGGATATT
This sequence comes from Zygoascus sp. PK3305, assembly GCA_023628935.1. Classification (NCBI taxonomy): domain Eukaryota; kingdom Fungi; phylum Ascomycota; class Dipodascomycetes; order Dipodascales; family Trichomonascaceae; genus Zygoascus; species Zygoascus sp. PK3305. Next base: position 373,983 of record JAMAJS010000006.1, read on the forward strand.
ACTAGTGAAAGTTTGTGAATGCTACACTTGCGGCCTAATTTGGCGCGACTGCACATGTACCGTTATTTTTTGAACACTACAACCAATCGAAATTCTACGCATCAGAGGGAAATGCTTCAAAAAGACATGGCTATTTAGATACCTATTGTAGTTTTTCTCCGGTGCTGTTATTATGGTTATCAGTCGGAAAGAAAGGATACCCAATCCGCCTAAAGCATACAGGGCAGAAATGGCGGAAAAGATGCCAAGGTTCAACAGAATCAGTCAAAAATACTTTTAGCGAAAAGTAAGTTTTTACTGGATGCTTTCAGAGATTCCCGATGGCTTCAGTAGTCTGTCTATATCATTGTCCCATGTACAATCCAACTGCTCTAAATATTAGATAGAGCCTAGGTGGATCTGTGTCATCGTGGGCTCTAGCACCATTTCTGATAACGATAAAATAAGTGGGTAGACTCGAATTAGTTTGGTATCGGCCAGTTCTAGTGTATCCAGAAAAGTGCGACCGTCAAAAAGCTCTGTGGTAACGCTGCAGCCACTTAAGTCCGGTTGCAATAGTTATGAAACGGAAGACACCATGCTGAATAGTGAAATTTTGAATTCAATTCAAATGAAAGTAATTATGCCTGAAGGATATGCCATTTTTATTGAATGTATCTCCGGCTTTTCAATCTTCCTTTTGAAAAAATGTAGCCAATCGTCATGCTAATGGCACTCTTTGCATCATAGCCATGCCAACCTACGGGTCTGCTTATAAACCTAGCTGGAACTGACTTGACAGTAGATAGATTCATCTTGAGCATTTATTGTATACTGAATTACTTATATTATTCGGTCTGCCTGTGAAATATACGTCAGTGAGCCATGTGCCTCTCCGACGACATTGGAATAATAGAAAGCCAGCTCTTTTTTGACCATCAGTAACATTTCCAACAGACTTGGCGAGAAATGTATTTATTGTCACGCTCAATAAACGTTCGTGATAATTCAGTGACAAAACTGGCCTCAGCTGTTTTTCGGAATTGCATGTCTGTTCATGTCCATGCTCTGCCCATACGGCCCGTCGGTGATTTGCACACTTGAGCCGACATGGGTGTCGGCGCAGCCATTCGGTACTTAACAGCACATCGCCGTAGTATTGGACAGGCACCTGTACTGCTGCTGAGAGTTTAAACGCAAAAAACCCTACATTATTGGAAGGCACTGAATTCTGCGGAGGCTTTCAGAGTTTCAGAGAAAAGTTGCCATTTACAGTAATCTTACTAACCCAACTTGTACGCTGGCTTGTTGGTACTAATTGTTGACACTACTGCAGGTCGTACAAGCCGATTAAGAAAATACGAGCATTTCTATCGCCCTCTTCAGATTCAACATGAAACCCATTTTCACCAATAATGCTCTTTGACGAAATGGGTATATTTTCCAATGGCATTGCATTTGCTTGAAGCATTTGTTTACTAATTCACGGCTGATCGTTGATCGACAGACTAACAAAGCAGGTGCATATCAGACACGACACCCTTCCCCCCATTGTCTGCTCCTCGGCCGGACCACCAGCCCTGGAAAATGGACAGATGATGAGGAGCCCGCCGGCGGACTTCATGTCGGCTTATATTCATAATAAGAAAAAGTAGCCTAAATAACTATTAATAAAGAAAGAGACATTATGGTGAACAGTCGAAACAAAACACATATTTATAAAATATCATCGGTCGTCGGATGACAACCACGCAGCTCAATCTCATCTACTCAACAACAACCCCCTATCTCATGCTCAACTGGTTCAGATGGTTTTTAAACGGGAAAGGCTTAGAACAGCTTCCAGCCAATAAAAAAGGCCACCAAAACCAGCAGCAGAACGATCTGAAGTGAGACACCAGGGGTCTGGGTCAGGGACTTGGAAGTGGAGGTCGATTTTGCAGGGGTAGAGGCAGAGACGGACTTTTTCTTAAGCTGCTGGGTCTCCGACTCAATTTCCTTCTTGGCAGACTCGGTCGCAGCCTGGGATCGCGATTTGAGAACAGATGTAGAGTCGGCAACGCCAGAAGCAACCGAGGAGCTTACACCGTTGACAGACTTTTCGGGAGAGCCAAACGAAGAGCTATCAATAGCGGTGACGTTGGCAGTTTCATCAGCAGCACTGCCACCAGGAGCAGGAGCAGCAGCAGCAGCAGTGGGCGCAGAGGTGTCGTACACAACCTTGATCTTCTTATTCAGCATCTTCTCTTTTGCGTTTTCATCCACATAAGCCCAGAGCTTGGGCAGATCATCGTCAAACTCCTCGGTGTCGACGGGAGCGGCCAGAAGCAGAAACTTGTCCTTGTGAGAAGGGGCAGCCTGGGCCTCTTTGCTGCCGAGTCGGATGATTGTAACTTCATGCTTCTCGCCAGGGCCGACAATGGACAGATTCGGCTTCACGCAAAACAGCTTGGGAGCCGTGGTCTTGACCTTGAAGATCAGGCGGTCCTTGCCCAAGTTCTGCACCTCGAGGTGACGGGAGGTGTCTGAATGGGAGTCTGCTGAAGTGTTAGTGTCAAAAATGCTAGGGAGCCTGGAATAGGCGGGTGGAGTTGCACAGCAGCAGTACAGTAGCAAACGGGCGTAGCTGCTGCTTGTCAGCAAAAGGCCCATATTCCCGCATCATCGAGGCAGGCGGGGGGGGCCCTACTACAGACGCGCGCTGCATTTAGACACGCACGGCCAACGCCCTGCTCAATGGCATCGCGGTGCCTCCATTGACAGTCAGTCCTCGAGCACACATACCTGGGAAATTCAGAACAGCAGGCGAAATGTTCATGGCCATGTCTACTTAGGTGGATGGGTAGCTTGGGTGGTTGAAGGGATGGGTAAAAGACAAAATGGATTTTGTCAAACTCAAATACAGCGCCCCAGGCGGGACAAATGCAGGCTGGTAAAACGCAACAGCATGGGCCACCACCCAACCAATTCTGCCAGGACAGCAAGCCGGCCATGGAAAGGACGATGGGCTGCTACGGAATCAAATCCAATCACGGATCCTGCCGGTGAAAAACGTTTTTTTGGTTCGCGTTCCCGCCCGCGGCCAACACCCAGAGAGCCTATCCTGGCATTTGGCAGGGTCGTGGTAGATTGCGATTAGCCTCCTCTGGCAACCCCGGCAACCGAACGTCCGCCCGCCTTGTGTGCCGTTAGGTAAGCAGCATCAGAACAGGCAGGCCTGGTACGCTGCAGCTTCATCAAGGCGGCATCAGCAGATCATGTCGTCAGTACGGAATCAGGTGGGTGCAAAGGCGGGGCAAGAAGAACCGGAATAACAATACGAGCAGTTACTGACTGTGATGGCAGCTGCAGGATATGGGCTTTGCGCCCGGCCGCATTGAGGCGGCCCTGCGAAACACCTCTGGCAGTCTCGAGGAGACCATTGAGTGGCTCGAACAGCACCAGGCTCAAATGGACCAGGCTCAGGCTAATGCTGCCAATGAAGATGGGGCCGGTTCCGGTGATGAGGCTGGCGAGGGATCAGGACCAGTGGATTCCACCGAGCCCGTGATGCCTGCAGTGCCTTTGACAGCGGAGCAGAAGGAGGCAAAGCTAGAAGCCCTGAGAGAAAAGGCCCGGCTGCGCAAAGAAGAACAGGCCAAAAAAGATGCAGAGGAGCGTAAGAAAAACGATGCCATTCTCAAAAAGCAGACCACCGAGCACCGCAAGATTGTAGAGGACCAGCAGGCTCAGAACGCCATCAAGGAGGCGGCCCGACGCCGACAGGAGCAGCGGGAAGAGGTGCTCGCCAAAAAGCGCATCAAGGACCTCATTGAGGCCGACAAGCGAGCAAGAGCAGAAGAGAAGGCCAGGCGCAGTGGAGTGCCTGCGGCCGCTGCTTCTCCTGCACCTACTGCACCTACTGCTGTGGCTCGTCCCGCTTCGTCGCAAGCCACCGAGTCCAAGATCCGGTTCCGCGTCCAGGGCCGTGCTGTCAACCCCTTTGTACGATCCTATTCAGTTTCAGCGACTCTATTGGAAGTTGCAGAGGATATCAGTGCAGAGGTTGGAGCCCCTGCTCAGTCCATGGTGTTCATGACCACCTTCCCCACACAGAACCTTGCCAGTGATCAGTTTGGCTCGACACTCAAGGAGCTGGGCCTGATCAACGCCAATCTAATTGTGAAGATATAGAAGAAGCTCATCGGATGAAGCAAGTAAAAGCATATGCTATGTATGCGATTATCTCCTAGCCTATGAAGGGTATTACGCACACTGAGCGCCCACCGAATCCGGACATTAGCACTTTACTTTGATTATCACCCTAACATATATGCTATTTACTCCAAAGAGCCCCCAAAGAGCCCAAAAAAACGCCCGTCATGTGAGATAATTTGAAGACCATCGAGTCAGCCCAGCGGTATACGACAGCACTCCTGTCTCTATTAGTACTTGTTGCTGCTCTGTAAGGTTCACATTCCTGCGGGTCTCACCTATCAGCTCCATTGCCCTCATCGCTCAATATGTAGAACTAGCCCTTCGGCTCCATATCAATACCGCACACACACAAATCGGCCCACCAGACCACGGGCTGAGTCCGTACATAGCCCTCTGCGCACGGCCGTACACGTCTCATGTCGTCTTATCAGTAAAACTCTATACACAGCACACCATGTGTTTGGCATTAGAGTTGTACTCCATGCTTTCCAACACATGAGGCACTGTGCATCCGTCTGTGCGGCTGGCTTACCCAGCACAAGAAGTATCTGGGCTTTTCCTGCTGTTTTCTCCTTCTCCTCACAAAGCAACAACAACCTTCCACACCGCCAACGCCACGAACTGCGTGGCCGCTTGCATTTTCGGTGAGCCTGCACTTTTCCCGGCATCAGCTTCAGCTTGCTGGCCTCTCCTGTTTTATTTTCTTCCTCTTTCACTTACGCCTGCCCGGTCCAGCACTCTCGAAATGATTGGTTCCAACGCAGTTTTGCCTCCTCGCACCGGCTGGGGCTTTGAACCATCCACCTCTACTAGTCAGCAGCAACAGGAAGACCTGGCTAAGGCGTCTAGCAACCCCTTTGAATCTCCATCGGACGGGCGCAAGAACCTCAAGCGTCGAAACGACTGTGAAAATGAGTCGGAATCCGCAGCCGTTGCTGCCATGCATGAAAGACCTGCAGCGGCTGCCAGTGACTGCTCACCTCTGAGCAGGCGCCCATCCAGGGAAGCCCGACCCTACGCCAACAACAAACGAGCCAGAGTGCATGTGGGACTAGGCTCGGTGCAGACCAGCAGTCCCAGAGGCAGCTCCCGCCAGAACTTGCCCGTCAGGCGAGTGATTGAATCCCTCAACCGCAAAGGTCTCGAAGAGCTTATTGAAAAGCTTTGCCAAAACCACGGCGAGGAGCTGGTCGACGAAATCAGTGCTCTCGCCCCCAAGGTCACCGTTAACCTGGCGTTGGAAAACCTTAAGTCCACCTTTGACCAGGTGTGCTCTGCATTCCCTTACAGAGGCAACCAGCAGGGCGACTATGCATACTACCGAGTCAAGTCCCACCTCGACGAGTTCTTCACCGCCTTGGTCGACTACACCTTGAACTTTCTTCCCCCAGCTGAATCTATTGCATCCAACAGTCTTGCATATCTTGATGGAGCCACAAAGTTGCTGTGCGACCTCCCGGACTGGGACAACCCGGTCCACAATCATGCCAAACATAGCATGCTGGACGAATTTTCTGGTGCTTGGATTGTAGCACTCAAAGAAGCATCCAAGTCGTCCAACGGTTTGGGACTCATGTTTCAACATGGATGGGAACGAAAGCTTGAGCATTACAATGAAGCATCGCACAATCGCCTGGTAGATGCACTGGGTTACCTGCGCCAGGAATTAGCCTGGGCCAACGACATGGCTACCGCCCCGACGACCCCATCTCCTCACACTATTCGCGTTGCCAATCACCATGACACCTTTTTCTTATAAATAAACATGGGAAGCTTATAGTATTTAGTATCTAGATGAACTGGGACTAGGATGGATGGCATGCATGGCGTCCCATGAAAAATGCCGCTGTCGAACCTCCTGTTCTTTGCATAGAATCATTTGTACGAACGCAAATCAACTACTCTTGATAGCTTCTCCAGTCTTTTATTGGCCAAGATTATTAATGCAATTCAAAACTACACAGTAATAGTAATAAATACCTTTAGAAGTAAGAAAAAAAAATGAGTTATCAGCTGTGCGGTTCGCGGGCACAGTACGCCGACGAGAAGAACCAAATTATCCCGACGATACATTTTTACAAACAAGTAGGAGACCGTTTTCCTGGTTTTCCAAAATGTCTACCTATAACAGCTATCACTGCATGCTATGCTCAAATCATGCTAAAAAATTCCGAACCCTGCAAAAATGGTCAGAACCCACACAACATCGACAGGAGGCAGCTGATCCTGGTCTCTAGCCAACATTTTCTGATGCCTCGTAAGGGGCTTGGATATTTCTGGTTGCAGGGCCTCTGTCAGACCATTTGCTGCTTCTTGCTTTATTCCAAGCAGCCAATCCATGGCCCTCAGGATCACAACACCGGCATGCGGGCCGTCTGCTGGACCAACTGTCGAAGCATCCAGCGGCTCGGCCTCCGATCGAGGAGCAAAATGCAGCATGAGCTCATCGTCATCAATGTCCGAATCGATACTGTGAGCGGTATAAGCCCGGTGGTATTGTGGCCGGATGGATTCTCGTCGAGAAGCACTGGATGGTTCTTCATCAGATGAGCTGGAGTTATCAGCAGCAGCGCGTAAACTCAGCCAGCTCTGGCCCTTGGTGATTCGAGACTCCTCCCAGAGCTTTGACCCTGTTCGATAAAGTAGATGAGGGCTCTCGGGTGCACCTGCGTCCAATGCCAGTGTGGAAGCTTGCCGCGACAGAACAGCATTGTCTCCAGCAAGTTTCTGCAAATTGGTGGATGAAAAGAAGTTGCTGTAGCTGTGCGAATTGCGAACAGGCGGTGGAACTTCGTCAGCCAATTCACCCTTTGAATGGGCCCTTGTCAATCTGAGCAGAGAAGGAGGCCTAGAAGGGGGTCGGGATCCAGGTCTTGAGCCCGGTCGAGACCCTGGACGAGATGGTGACCGGGATGACGGTCGCGATACTGGTGGAGACAGCTGCAAAGCCACCTGTGCCGTCACCACACTAGTGCGCTCCTCGACAATCTTTCCCAGATCACTCTGTGCCACTGTGTGCGTTGTCTGTGTAACGGCTTGAGCGGCTTGTACATCAGGTTGCGCAGTCGTTTGTGCTTTGCTGTTGGTGGTGCTTTGCACAGCAATCTGGGGAACCTCGGCAGGCGTGAGGGCATCGGCCTGTTGTTCAGGCTCGACAGCAGCAACAGCAGTTTCATCTTTGGTATCATCTTTGGCAGCGTCGTCATATTCAGCAGACTCTGGAACAGGGTCTTGGCTACTAACAATCGACGCAGAGCTCTCGGACTCACGGTCGTTGGACAGCACCGAAGCGTCACTGGTACTCAGCCGCTTCTTGCGCGACGTTGAGAACCGCTTGATTATCTGGCCGCCACGCTCCTTGAGCTTGGACTTCTTGCCATTGTTGGACTCCATTGTAGAAGAGCTAGCTTTGGGTTTTGTTCTTGCGTTGCCACCTGGGAAATTTGTGCCAGCAGGAAGATGGTGTTCTGCTGTTCGGTGGTGAGGTGGAGATGGATAAGCTTTGGTGTGGGGAAGGAAAGTGCACCAGGAAACAGCCCAGCAAACGAATATCCCAACTGAGTCCCAAAACACCTAAGTGCTGATGTTCAGTTTGGTTTTCCTCCTTCAACTAAAATTTCTTAGCTGAAATTTACTTGACAGTAACAGTGACAGGCACGGCTCTCATCTACGCCAACACACACCTTCACGCCATCTGCACTTGATCTGCAAACCTCTCATTCGGTGGCATTGCCTTTCTGCTTATAGTAACGATATTTGTGCGGTCTGTTTTGTGTTGACTTTGCTTGGTTTTCTTCGACGGCCTGACTAGATCACCGCGCGCGCTACTTCTGTGATCCAATGAGTGCTCCTCCTCCTCCTGGATGGCAACCTGGATCTGCTCCTGGCGCTCCTCCAGGTGCTCCTCCGTCAGGCTCAATGGCTCCTCCACCTCCCGGTGGACCGCCTCCGCCTGGTGGACCGCCTCCTCCGCCTAGAAACGCTCCTCCTCCGCCTAGGAGCGCACCTCCACCGCCCCCTCCCCAAGATATTGAGAATCTCAAGAAGAGAAAACTCCATGAAAAGGCGCAAAGGTGGCATAGGCTCCAGAAACAAAAGTATGGCGACAGAAAACCCACAGCTACATTTGTGCATTCCGCAAAGGCTGACATGCCTCCCGAGCATCTTAGAAAAATCATCAAGGACCACGGCGATCTGTCCACCAAACGTGTCGCTGCCGACAAACGAATGTATCTGGGTGCATTGAAGTTTATGCCTCATGCCGTGCTCAAGTTGCTGGAAAATATGCCCCAGCCTTGGGAACAGGTCCGCGAAGTCAAGGTTCTCTACCATATTACCGGTGCTATCACCTTTGTCAATGAAATCCCTCGAGTAATCGAACCTGTTTATACAGCCCAGTGGGCTACCATGTGGCTCATGATGAGGCGTGAAAAGCGAGATAGAAAGCACTTCAAGAGAATGCGATTTCCTCCATTTGATGATGAGGAGCCTCCTATTTCTTGGAGTGAAAATATCGAATTGGCTGAGCCTCCTGATGCCATCCAGCTCGAGCTGGACGAGCAGGAAGATGAGGCAGTTTATGACTGGTTTTACGATCACAGGCCTTTGGAGGATGAACTGGCGTACGTGGCTGGGCCAGCTTATAAAAAATGGCATTTGAAGCTGCCGCAGCTGGTCACGTTAAATCGTCTGGCCTTGCCTCTGCTCTCCGATCTCGCTGATCAAAACGAGCATTATTTATTCGACAAAAAATCCTTCTTCACCGCCAAGGCTCTTAACATTGCTCTCCCTGGCGGCCCCAAATTCGAGCCTCTTTACAAAGACGACGACAACGATGCTGAAGATTATGGCGAATTCAATGCCATCGATCGTATTATTTTTAGACAGCCACTAAGAACTGAGTATAGGGTCTCTTACCCACAGCTCTATAACTCGCTTCCTCGTTCTGTCGAGAACCAATGGTATCAGGATCCTCTCAGTGTTGCAATTAAAACGGAAGATCCTGATCTTCCTGCCTTCTATCTGGATCCGGCCATTAACCCTATCATCCCTACCAGAGAAAAGGTTTTATATGATGATGAAACCCCTATAGAGAGTCAGATTTTTGATGGTGATGATGAGGATGATTTTGAGCTCCCTGCAGGCGTTGTCCCTTTCCTAGACAACGAAGAACTAGAAACGGACAATACCGCAGGTGCCATTGCCCTATGGCATGCGCCCTATCCATTTAATAGAAGAAGTGGTCGAATGGTAAGGGCTGAAGACGTCGGTCTTATCAAAAAATGGTATCTGCAACGGCCTCCTCCCGACCAGTCGGTAAAAGTCAGAGTATCTTACCAGAAATTGCTTAAGACCTTTGTTCTCAACGAGCTTCATTCCAAATCGCCTAATAATCAGAAAAAACGGTACCTCTTGAAGAGCCTGAGAAACACTAAGTTCTTTCAGCAGACCACTATTGATTGGGTCGAGGCAGGTCTTCAGCTGTGTCGACAGGGTTTTACCATGCTGCAACTCTTAATCCACAGAAAAGGTCTAACATATCTTCATCTTGATTACAATTTCAATTTGAAACCAACTAAAACTTTGACTACGAAAGAGAGAAAAAGATCCCGTTTTGGTGGTGCATTCCATCTTATGCGAGAGATCTTAAGAATTGTCAAGATGATTGTGGATGCGCATGTTCAATTCAGACTAGGCAATGTCGATGCATACCAGTTAGCCGATGGCATTCACTATGCTTTCAACCACCTGGGTCAGCTCACTGGTATCTATCGGTATAAATACAAGGTAATGCATCAAATTCGAACCTGTAAAGATTTGAAGCATGTTATTTACCACAGATTCAACACGAACATTGGTAAGGGTCCTGGTGCGGGTTTTTGGCAGCCAAGTTGGAGAGTCTGGCTATCATTCATGAGAGGTATCATCCCCTTGCTGGAACGATGGCTGGGTAATCTGTTGGCTCGCCAGTTTGAAGGACGTCAATCCAAAGCAGTTGCAAAGACTATCACTAAGCAACGAATGGATTCTTACTATGATCTGGAGCTCAGAGCATCCGTCCTTAATGATATCATGGATATGATCCCTGAAGGTATTAGACAAAACAAAACAAGAACTATTTTACAGCACCTCAGTGAAGCTTGGCGATGCTGGAAGGCAAATATTCCTTGGAAGGTCCCTGGACTTCCAGCTCCGATTGAAAATATAATCCTGCGTTATGTTAAAGCTAAGGCCGATGGATGGGTTTCTGTGGCACATTATAATAGAGATCGAATCCAGCGAGGTGCTACTGTTGATAAAACTGTCGCTAAGAAGAATCTTGGTCGCCTCACTCGTCTATGGTTAAAAAGCGAGCAAGAGCGTCAACACAGCTTTTCTAAAGATGGGCCATATGTTGCCCCAGAGGATGCAGTTGCTCTGTACTCAACCATGGCCCATTGGCTGGAAAGTAGGAAATTCTCTCCTATCCCCTTCCCTCCTTTAAGCTATAAGCACGACACCAAGCTGCTCGTGCTGGCTTTGGAAGGTTTGAAAGAGTCTTACAGTATCAAAAACAGACTGAACCAGTCGCAAAGAGAAGAGCTGGCTCTTATCGAACAGGCCTATGATAACCCTCATGAGTGTCTGAATCGTATCAAGCGTCTTCTACTGACACAGAGAGTCTTTAAAGAAGTTGGTTTGGATATGATGGACCATTACAGCCACATCACTCCTGTTTATGAAGTTGATCCTCTTGAGAAGATTACCGATGCTTATCTTGATCAGTACCTTTGGTATGAGGCTGATAAGCGTAATCTATTCCCTAACTGGATTAAGCCCAGCGACACAGAAGTTCCGCCTCTGTTAGTTTACAAATGGTGTCAAGGTATCAATAATCTAGAAGAAGTATGGGAGACTGACGATGGTCAGTGCAATGTGTTACTTGAAACCAAACTGAGCAAGGTTGCTGAAAAGATTGACTTGACGTTCTTGAACCGATACCTTCGACTGATCGTTGACGCGAATATTGCGGATTACATAACCGCTAAGAACAACATTGGAATCGCCTACAAGGATATGAATCATGTTAATGAGTATGGTTTGATTAGAGGTTTGCAGTTTTCTTCTTTTGTTTTTCAGTACTATGGCTTACTCCTCGATTTGCTGCTGCTTGGATTACCTCGTGCATCGGAACTCGCAGGACCGCCAGCACAGCCAAACGACTTCTTGCAGTTTCAGAATGCAGAAGACGAGACATCTCATCCTATAAGGCTCTATATGAGATATGTCGACAAGATCTATGTGCTTTTCAGGTTTAGTGGTTCAGAATCTCGAGATTTGATACAACGGTTCCTGACCGAAAATCCTGATCCCAACTTTGAAAATGTTGTCGGGTATAATAATAAGAAGTGCTGGCCTAAGGACTGCCGAATGCGTCTGATGCGTCATGATGTAAATCTTGGAAGGGCCGTTTTCTGGGAGATGAAAAATCGTCTGCCACGTTCTTTGACCACGATTGAATGGGAAGACACTTTTGCTTCTGTCTACAGTAATGAGAACCCCAATCTCCTTTTCTCTATGTGTGGCTTTGAAGTTCGTTTACTTCCGAAGAGCCGAGTTGATGGGGAGCGGCAAGCACAGGATAGTGTTTGGAACCTTATGGATGAGACTACCAAGGAAAGAACTGCCTATGCATTCTTGAGAGTATCTGAAGATGGAATTGCCAAATTCAACAATAGAATTCGTCAAATCCTAATGTCTTCTGGATCCACTACTTTTACAAAAATTGCCAATAAGTGGAATACTGCTTTGATCTCGCTCTTCACGTACTATCGGGAGGCTGCTGTAGCCACAGAAGAATTGCTCGATTCACTAGTAAAGTGCGAAACGAGAATTCAGACTAGGGTAAAAATTGGGTTGAACTCCAAAATGCCGTCACGATTTCCTCCTGCAGTGTTTTACACCCCTAAAGAACTTGGCGGTTTGGGAATGCTTAGTGCTAGTCACATCCTGATTCCTACTTCCGACCTGCGTTGGTCCAAACAAACAGATACCGGAATCACTCATTTCCGAGCAGGTATGAGCCACGAAGAAGATCAACTCATTCCTAACATTTTCCGTTACCTGACTACCTGGGAATCTGAATTCACTGACTCCCAGCGTGTTTGGGCGGAGTATGCCATGAAGCGAGCTGAGGCACGTCAGCAGAATCGACGATTGACATTAGAAGATCTAGAGGATAGCTATGACAGAGGACTTCCTCGAATTAATACTCTATTTCAGAAGGACCGTCATACATTGGCATATGATAAGGGCCATCGAGTACGAACAGAGTTCCGGCAATATTCTCTGGCGAAGTTCAACCCCTTCTGGTGGACGAGTCAGCGACATGATGGTAAGCTCTGGAACTTGAACGCATACAGAACAGATGTTATTCAAGCTCTTGGTGGTATTGAAACTATTCTGGAGCATACACTGTTTAAAGGAACAGGATTCGATAACTGGGAGGGCCTTTTCTGGGAAAAAGCTTCCGGATTTGAAGACAATCTCAAATTCAAGAAATTGACTAATGCACAGAGATCCGGTCTAAGTCAGATTCCTAATCGTCGCTTTACTCTTTGGTGGTCGCCTACGATTAATCGCGCTAATGTATACGTTGGTTTCTTAGTGCAACTGGATTTGACCGGTATTTTCTTGCATGGTAAGATTCCCACTTTGAAAATCTCGCTGATTCAGATTTTCAGAGCTCATCTGTGGCAGAAGATCCACGAAAGCGTCATTTTCGATATTTGCAGTGTACTGGACGCTGAAATGGACGCTCTCCAAATTGGAGGCGTGCATAAAGAAGCTATCCATCCACGAAAGTCTTACAAGATGAACTCATCATGTGCTGATGTTGTTTTGACAAGTTCCTATCGATGGAACATCTCCAAGCCTTCGCTTATGTACGATAGCAAGGATAATATGGATTTTGGCACGGCCAATAAATTTTGGATCGACGTACAGTTGAGATATGGAGATTATGACTCCCATGATATCTCTAGATATACCCGAGCCAAATTCTTGGATTACACTAGTGATGGCATCAGTTCCTATCCATCTCCTGCTGGGTTGATGGTCGGTATCGATTTGGCTTACAACATGTATGATGCTTATGGTAGTTGGTTCCCTGGTCTGAAGCCTCTCATGCAGCAAGCAATGGCGAAGATCACCAAAGCTAATCCTGCTTTGTTTGTTCTGAGAGAGCGAATTCGAAAGGGTCTTCAGCTCTATCAGTCACAACCTCAAGAGGCCTTCTTGAATTCTAACAACTATGCTGAGTTGTTTGGTAAAGATGTCCAGTTCTTTATTGATGACAGCAATGTTTATCGAGTCACTGTTCATAAAACTTTCGAAGGAAATCTGACAACAAAGCCTGTCAATGGTGCTGTGTTCATTTTCAACCCCAGAACTGGTCAGCTCTTCTTGAAGATTATCCATACATCAGTTTGGGCAGGTCAAAAGCGACTTGGCCACTTGGCCAAGTGGAAGACTGCAGAAGAAGTAGCTGCTTTAGTGCGATCTCTTCCTCCTGAAGACAGGCCAAAGCAACTGATTGTCACCAGAAAGACTATGCTTGACCCTCTAGAGGTGCACATGCTAGATTTCCCTAACATTTCCATTCGCCCTAGTGAATTGCAGCTTCCTTTCAAGGCTGCAATGAGCATTGAAAAGCTAGCGGATGAGATTTTGAAAGCCACCCAGCCGGAGATGAGGCTCTACAACTTATATGATGATTGGCTGAAGAACAACAAAGCTGAACCAGGTACCGCATTCTCTAGACTGATCTTAATTTTGAGAGGTTTGCATGTCAATACTGAGAAGGTCAAGCTGATCTTGAGGCCAGACAGAACTGTTATCACAGAGCCTGGTCATTTCTGGCCCACATTGACAACAGAACAGTGGATTAATGTTGAAAACCAGCTGAGCGATATGATTCTGGCTGATTACGGAAAGAAGAACAATGTTAATGTGGCTTCTCTAACCCAGCACGAAATTAGAGATTTGATCCTTGGTCAGGAGATAAAGGCACCTTCATTGAAGAGACAAGAAATTGCCAGCATCGAGGCTAACGCTGATGAGCCATCTCAGCTGACAGCCTTGAAGACTGTTACCCAGAACGTTCATGGAGATGAAATGGTTGTAGTTACCACCAGCAACTACGAACAGCAAACCTTTATGTCCAAGACAGAATGGCGAAGCCGTGCTATTTCTACGACGAATTTGCATCTTCGTGCTAAACACATTTATGTCAACTCTGAGAACATTGAAGATGACGGTAAGACGATCACCTATATTATGCCCAAGAATATTCTAAAGCGATTTATCCAGATCGCCGATCTGAAAGCAGAAATAGCCGGTTACCTTTTTGGATCGTCTCCTGATGATAATGCTCAAATTAAGGAGATCAAGGCTATCGCGTTGGTGCCACAATTGGGTAATGCTCAATCTGTGCAGCTCTCTGCTAATGTGCCTACCATTGACGGCCTAGAGCCTCTCGGTTGGATTCACACACAATTCCAGGATCTTCCCAGCATGTCTGCAATTGATATGACCCAACATGCTCGCACTATTTCACAGAATCCCGGCTACTGGAAGGCCGACAGTGCTATTGACATGGTGGTTGCCTTCACTCCTGGGTCTGTTACTCTTAGTACCTTCTCTTTGCTCCCAGAAGGCGTTAAATGGGGTGCACAGAACAGAGATATACTGTCCACTTCCCCGCAAGGGTACTCGCCTAAGTTTGCGAAGAAGGGTCAAATGCTGTTGTCAGATCGAATCAAGGGATTCTTCATGGTTCCTGGTGACGATCTTTGGAACTATGCATTCATTGGAGCAGGATGGAATCCCAGCTCTAAATACGATCTGAAGTTGGATACTCCTATTCCTTTCTACCATGAACTACATCGGCCAATCCACTTTACATCCTTTAGTTCCCTGGAGGAGAGTGTCTTGGAGCTCAATCAAGAAGATGTGTTTGCGTAGAAATCTAATATGTATCATAAATAATAGCTGCATTTAATTATTATTTTTTTATTCTGATCATCGCTTGTGCCGAGACTTGTGTTTGAGGCGGGTTCTGCAAGCTGCAAGATGAGACCATACATATCGGCACGAAACATGAGGCTCAAGCACATCTAATTTCCGCAAGCCAGCCTTCTCCGCTGAGGCTTGCTTCGTAAAGACGCAGGAATGTACGTTTTTTCCAAATATTTATTTCCTGCGGCGGGCCACATATTTCCGACCGCCGAGAGGCTCGTGGGGCATCCCTCAGGTATCCAAACGGTAATAATCCTTAATTCCATAATCCTCTGCGGCGTAGGGCCCGCAGCCGCATGTACCTCCGTCAATTGAGAATGACTTAGAACTAGAGAGCCGGAAATATGCTAGATTCCGATGGCTTCTTGCAAAAAGCCCCATGAGCCCCAGGGCTTACTTCATAATGGGAAATTGTTTATTTCCGATCCTCTCAAGCCGTCAATATCTGAACACGGTGCGGCAACAGGCAGATAAGTGCATTTCCAGAGAACCATAGCCAGCGCGTGCCTCACAACACAATCCGGCGGCGGGGTTTATCCTTCTGAATTTGCGCCCGAGCTCAATGTTCTGAGAGTTTTACATGATCAAATATCATAAGCATCTCAGCCAGAATGTAGCGATCGTGCGGTGAACCGAAATGCTAACAACGGTGTTGGCCGGGCAACCGTAGTTCAGCCGCAGACCACCCCGTCCATGGAGGATTTATTTTTCAATTTTTCGGGCATGGAGGAGATCAAGAACACTAAAACCATGCCGGAAAAGCGAGCACATGAACCCAGCCCGCCTCCGCAGCCTGAGGCTGGCTCGTCGGAGCTAACTAAGCGAAAAGAATATCGAACGAAACAGCAGGAAAAGCGACAGAAGGTGAAAAAGGACAAGGTTGTGGTGGTGGACGGTAATGAAGGTGATGAAGTCAAGCTTCCTCAGGTAAGTACTTGCAGCGATATGTTCTACTTCAATATGAATATCTTTATTAACATTATTAGAAACGATATTATAGACAGAGGGCTCATTCTAATCCTTTTGCGGATCATTTGTTGGAATAGTGAGTAGAGACCACCCCCACACGAATCATGCCGAAGGAGCAGCCAAATACTAACATACAGCCCCGTTGATCCATCCAACATGGACTGGTCTAATCTTTACCCTGTTCTTAAAAGCAAGACTGAGCAGGAGGTCCCTCGAATTGCCGATATCGGCTGTGGATTTGGTGGACTGCTCGTGGCGCTGGCTCCCCAGATCCCCGACAAACTTATTCTGGGAATGGAGATCCGAGTGCAGGTCACCGAATACGTGGAGGATAGAATTATTGCTCTTCGAAAGCAAAATGAAGGCAAAGAGGTGGACTACCAGAATATTGCTGTCATCCGGGCCAACGCCATGAAGTTCCTTCCAAATTTTTTTCACAAGGCTCAACTCGAAAAGATATTCCTCTGTTTCCCCGATCCGCATTTCAAGCAAAGGAAGCATAAAGCTAGAATTGTGACTCCTACCTTAGCATCAGAGTACGCTTATGTTGTGCAGCCTGGTGGAATAATATACACCATTACTGACGTACTTGACCTCCACGAGTGGATGGTCAAGCACCTTGAAGATCATCCCCTGTTTAGACGTCTATCCAAGGAATGGGAAGAGAGTGACAAATGTGTTCAAGTCATGACCCACGAGACAGAAGAAGGAAAAAAGGTTGCTCGAAACAACGGCTCCAAGTACATTGCATGCTTTGAACGAGTTCCGGATGACGAAGCCATTGTCAATTGATCTTTGGCATGACTTTTAAGAGAGATTTTATGTATATCCGCTGGCCAAAAATGCGAATCTTCTGGCAATTCGGGTGCTTTGTTAATGTAGTGTAGCCAGCAATAGAATGAGCAGCAGTCAACTGTTTATCCCCGTTGGACCAGCCAAATATATTTTATAATATCAAGGACACTTCTATGCAGATGTACATTATTTAAATTTGAGCCGAATTAGCACAGAAATCAAATTCTATACAAATGGATGTCTTCTCAAAGAACAATACTTGCTCTCGACATGCCAAAGTTTTGTCGGCGTGCGGCTGGTACCATACAACATACTTCTTCCATTGGCACTTTGCAACTCCAGCCGACAATGTCCACTGCCAGCCCGACCTTGCAGCAGATTCGCGAGGCAGCTCTACGGAGCATGAAAGGTGGCAGTAAAAGTAAGCGTAAGTGTAGCTATCGACGTGCGGCTTATACGTTTTGGATCGTGCCTAATATTTTAGCTGTAGACCCAGATTTATTGAATGAGCTAGGCTCTGCTCTCAACGACCTAACTAGGTTGGGTCTTTCGTTTGAAGACATTGAAAGTCAGAGCAGTGTAAACTTTGATTTCCTTGTAGATGCATATAACCGTTGCAAGCTGATTGTTCCTGCTTCTGTACGCTTGAAGCAGCAAAAGATGAGACAAGAGCGCGCGCTAATGGAGATTCAACGACATAGCCAGCCTGTATCGAAACCAGTTAGTGCTGCAGTATCTTATAAGCCAACTATGGAACTTCAATCTTTGGGTTTGCTAGAAGAACAGGCTCCAACCGTTGCAGTTGCAGCAAGTACTATGTATAAGAGAAAGTTTGGCCACAATCGATGGTCTAACAAGCTTAACTTTGAGCTGAGCGATAGTTCGGACGACGAGCATGACGTAAAAAGACAAAACATAGGTCGTGCTGTTCCCTCGGTCAAAAGTTCGGTTATAAGTGCGCAAGCAAAAAAGGAACTTTTGGAGAAGAAACTGGAAATCGAAAGGATGAAGCGACTGTTGAAGGAAGCAGAGAACGCCAAGCACGACTCTGAGATGGCACAAAACGAAAAACTTGAGCATGTGCCTGCTGCAGCTGTGGAAGAACAAAGTGATGAAGCTGCTAGTAGATCATCGAGTGAATCAGCGGCCAATGTACTTCTTTCCTCAAATCCTGATGATCTCCCGCCTCTAGGTGCCTCCCCTTATGATGATATGATAGTCACTGTCAAGGAAAATCTTCAGTCGATGTCTGCAGAAAAGGAGCAGCTAGAAAAGGTTAGGCATGAACTGTCCGAAAAGCTAGAGGCAACTGGGCTTAAGGCGTTGGAAGATGAAATTGCCCTTCTTCAGCAACAACTATCTGCTAAACAGAAGAGAATGACTGAGGTGTTGGCTGAGTCAACTCGAGCACAGGCTCAACTCGATGCAACAAATGCGGCCTACGTGAGAGTTACAAAGAGTGCCGAGAAATTCGAGGGTCAGCTGCAGCATCTGTATGTCAAGAACGCGGCCTTCAACAAAAGCTTGACCAGTACCCCAACCTTGGCGGAGTCTGACTCGGCGTTCAACTCAACGAGTGGAGTAGAGTCTCAATCGCCAGTGCAGCCAGCTGAAAATATCATCGGGGACTGGAACGAAAGTTTCTCTGTTGCTCAAAATGACGAGGACACATCAATACAAGAGTCAGATGAGGTGGAGATAACAGTGGATGGCCTTGCAACGGAACCTACTGCAGTGCCTGAAAACAACGCCGATTCAACGGAAGAGCAATATCGCATAAGCTCGGTTTCGGATTTAAAAATGATACCAATAAATACCACTCCATCGGAAAGTCTGCCCAGAAAAAAAATCTGGGATGTTGAATTAGTATGAACTGCTGTCTGGAATATCGCATATTTTTGCAGAAGCTAACAACAGAATGACTATGAGGAATATCACCCATATGTTTCGCCTTTAGTGATTTTTGAATCATACAGATTCAGTCCTATGGTTGCTGGAGATGGGAAGATTTTTCGATCTAGAACGTTCAACGCCTCTATTGCGTTGCCGCCATCTCTACAGAATGAAGATGTGTTTTATTGTGATATAGAAGCAAATGGCAGCACCTGTGATAGAACAGATTGCATTTATCGCCATGCATCCGATTTTGATGCTACAGGTGGGTCGCATAATTTTTCGAGTGGAAGGATGGTTTTAACATCAGATAACGAGCTAATTGCTGCATTCGCTAGGATGCAGCAGTTCAAAGATGCTTCGCAAGAAAAAGGATTCAAGAAGCTTTTAAGTGGGATGCTGAAGGAGAAGAAACCGTTTGAGGACATTGTCCGTGGCATAATTAATCATATGCAGGAGAAGGATTACCGGTTTTTGGATTGGAAAGCTTTTGAAGCTGACGGAGAAAATTCCAAGAACGTCAAAGTGGGTCCAGAGCTGTAAAACACTAATGACCAATAGCTCTTTAAGCCAGAGCTTTTCTGATGAATAAATGTTGCATGTTACCAGTACTGCTGTAGCTAAATGGCCCATATCTATTTAAACTAGTAGAGCGGTTTACTATACATTGTCATCGTTCAACCGTTGATACTGTTGATTAGAGTCAGGCACAATCTTACTAATCAGCTTGGATACAGTACCCTTGCCATTACTGTCGTGAGATCTGGCAATAGCAGCAGCTGAGGGCTGAAGAGTAGAATTTGAAGGGCCTGGTTCATCAACTGGTAAGTAACCACCGGGTCCAGCCAGCAATGACTGCCTATCGTCTTCAGTGAGAGTTGAAGATGTTATAGATTTGTCGCCGAATAAAGAATCCATATCCTCCAAGTGCACGCCCTTGGTCTCTGGATACGCAAAATAAACCACTACAAAAGA
The DNA here is from genome assembly GCA_023628935.1 of Zygoascus sp. PK3305. NCBI lineage: Eukaryota > Fungi > Ascomycota > Dipodascomycetes > Dipodascales > Trichomonascaceae > Zygoascus > Zygoascus sp. PK3305. Next base: position 393,849 of record JAMAJS010000006.1, read on the forward strand.
GCAAATGCAAAAGAATGCATGCATGAGGTAGAGACGCCATTGAATATATTCCTGTAGCACTGGAGTGACTTCACCAACCAACCAGTTGAAAGCCCAGTTAGAGGCGGTGGACAGAGAAGCGCCTTTAGCCCTGATAGTGAGAGGCATGATTTCGGGAGGATATAACCAAGGAATAGGTCCCCAAGAATATCCAAAAAAGGCGTTGTAAACGACAACAAAAATTACCACCATAGTAGGAGTATAAGATAGCTTCATATACATAAAGTAAGAGATCATTGAAAGAGATGCAGCCATAATTAGAGCGCCAGAAAGTAGGATTATCCGTCTACCCCATCTATCAACTAGATACCAAGGCGGGATTGTAGACAGCACATAGACACATCCATTGATACCAGTCATCAAAATAGCATTGCGGCCAACCCACCCGGCCTGTTCGAATACAAGAGGAGCATAGTAGGAAATAACATTGATACCGTTCAGCTGAGCAAAGGCCTGAGATGACATAGCAATAAGAACTCTCTTCTTGTATCTCTTCCACATGTCGGAATACGTTCGCTCTCCTTCCATTCTATGAAGAAGAACGCCTTCCTTAATGTCCCTGAATTCCTGTCTGGCAGTGGGATTGTGAATATCACCGCCTCCATGCAGATTGGCAATGACAACCATGCCTTCTTCGTCAAAATCATTGTCCAGAAGCCATCTCGGGGTCTCAGCAATGACAAAAGATCCTAACAAGAGCAATGAGCCCATCACACATTGCAAAAACAGGGGAATTCTCCAGGAATAATCACTGCGAATAAATGAGCATGCATAGTCAACCCATACCGAGGATGCATAGCCTACAATGTTTCCTGTGAACTCAATACAGGCCAATTTTCCTCTATTGTGAGGAGGTGAAATCTCCGACTGGTAGACCGGCACAATCGTGGAAAGCATACCAACCCCAAGACCAGCAATTATTCGTCCAAGGATCATGATACCCATTGAAGTGGCCATAGTCTGCAAACCACCTCCAATGACAAAAATCAGCGCGCCATAAAGGATTGTTTTTCTTCTTCCGATAATATCTCCGACACGGCCGACCAGAAGAGAAGACACAAACGCGCCCACCTCCAGGATGGCTACCATTGTACCGATTTCTGCCCGGGTCGGCTGATTAAAATAGTCCTTAAAGTACACACCTGTGATGATGCCGGACATGACGCCCTGGTCATATCCAAACAGAAAGACGCCAAGAGACACGAACACCGAAGTGAAGTACAGCAATGGCTTGCCGGTCAAGCCTTGATTTTTCCGTCGGCCGCAAGTCATTATTGATGCAAGAATTTTGTCTCCGAGAGAAGGATCCTGACGGACTATCTGTGGGATAGTAATATGTAGCGATAGTGGGGTGCTTCGATTGTGGTTACTGCTGCTGCTGTTGGTGGATTGCTGCTGCGGTGGTATAGCACTGGAAGCACTGGATACGATAAGATCGGCGTCGTCGTCAAAATCGTCCAGTTCCTTGGAAACTCGTCGAGAGGAGTGTTTGGAGTGCACACGATGCCTGGGGCCTGTTTCTTCAAAGTCTTCGTGGTGCAGAAGCTCGAATTCAGAGCTCTCCCGACTGAACTTGTCGCTGGAGTTCTCGGGCTCTATGACGTAGTTGCTCTTCTCGCGACCACGATAACTACTATTTCCGCTGCTGCTGCTGCTGACTTCCCGTTCAGACGCTCCAGAAGACACTACCAGATCCTCTTGTTCAGATGAGGACCTAGAAGAACGAGACGAATGTAGCGGCGACAAAACGGCTGTGATGTTGTGCAAAAAGTTGATCTAAAAGTGGTGGTGCACTGCAACGTCCAGTGGTGCTTGTGTAGATGTAAGAAGGACAACGGAAAGTGTGGGTGGGAAAGGGTGTGGTGCCCCACATTTTGCAAACAGTACGAAAGAACTGGAACGCGTAGGGCCCTGAGAATGAGCTTGAGCTACGGAAGAAGGCACGGCCCTGCGGTTATCTGGGACTTCTTTCAGCGAGCTGTGGAGCTAGCAAAATTACATAGAAAGTGAATATGTCTTGCCAAACACTGTGTCGCTATGGCCTGTCCATTCCCCCCAATTGTAGCCCTTATGGCTGTGTGGTTTCCTTGCTGTCGGTTTGGTGCCTTCTTCGTCAGGGCTAAGTAGGGGTCTGGCTCGAGTGGGGTAGCTACTGCAACATTGGACCCGGGGGGATGCCAGGACGCCGGTTATACGGAATGCTCTCCTGAAGTACATGTCATATCGATAGATACGAGTGAGAGCGAGTTAAAGGGTCTGCCCCCCGTGTGGTGGTTGCCATTTCCGATCTGAATCCTGCTGCTTGCGGGTTATTCTGGGTGCACACGGGGGTGGGCCAACTGGTAGGCGAGAGGGATCGTGCACGGGACGGTGCCGTACTGAACTGTCTCTCTTAGTTGGATTTGCTCGGGATCTACGTGATGTTTCAACTGCAAATCGCTATGGCTGGGCCGTGGCGGAATTGCAACATTCTTCCAGAGCCACTGATAAGCTCTCAGCAGGTTGGTTGCTCTTCTGCACTCGAACAGCACAGCCAACAGAGTTTGCGGCCGCTGGACTGGTGTCGGCTGTTGCTATCGCAATAACACTGCGAGGATGTCCTTATCTGGCTGCGCCGCATCGGGTCAGTTATTGATTTTTCCCAGCATAGACAGCAGCCTTGCCATAGGGGCAAGCGGGTGCGGCCCTCGTTAAGAGTAGGGCACCTGTTTGGTTGAATGCTAAGGCAGCAATGGATTTCAAATGGTTTCGTGTATTTTAAGAAAAACTAAGTATTATAATTGAGTCGTTTGTCTTTAGAGCATCCAAAAAGAAATTTTCTTTTTCCGTTTCCGTTTCCGTTGCCTTTCAACTTGGCAAGGCTACCCGCAACAAAGCACTCCGGACAGATTTCTCTCGCTTGGGACGACGGTCCGGAACACGCGCAGGGCCCCCCCAGGTAAGGCTGATCGCATCACTCACCCGTTGGGTTTACTTCTGCTTTCGCTCCTGAGTAACCTTGGACTTAGGCTTGGTGTAGCTCTTGATCCAGAAATTGACAAACAAATAAGTCAGAGGAGCCAGGTATGTGACATTGAGAAGCAATGCAAAAGTCTGGCCAGAGTCCTTGAGGCAGGCGCAGTGGCTGCCGGTGTTGGGGTCAAAGTAGTACACAAAGAGGTGCATGAGAGCCAGAGATCCGCCCACCAAAAACTGAGTGATTTGGGCAGTGGTAAGAGACTGCTTGAGCAGCTTGGGAACAGGAACCTTCAGAGCAGACATCGTGTAGTAGAAGTACATGATGGTGTGGATCAGAGAGTTGAAGACCACAAATACCCAAATGGGGGGAGATGCATATCGCATGCCAGCCCACATGGACAGCATGGCTCCAGCGTGGTGGTAGGTCTGCAACAAGGAAGAAGGTCGGCCCTTGGCAAGAATGATCATGGTGTCAAAGACTTCGTAAAACTTGGACAGATAGAAGAAGTAGCCATAATAATTGAGGCCGTGGTCCCAGATTCCCTCGTGGATATCGCAGAGAGATCGCCAGAATCCAAACCATCGAGCGCCAATGCCCTGGTACAGGGTAGTATCGCCTCGCAAAAAGGAGTCGACTCCCTCACCATCCAGAGCCACGTTCATTGAGGTCTTGGTGACACTGTAGACAGTCTGAGCAATGGCAGAGGTCATGCCCACACAGGTCCAGGCAGAGTAGACGCACAAGAAGATGTTATGGGCCAAAACCAGGTATTTGAAAATAGTGGTGTTGGCAAATGCCAATGGCTTCTTGTTGGTCTTTCGAATATGATTAGCCCAGTGTGCCAGAATGGCATAGGTAGAGGCAATCACCAAAGGGGTTCGGCCATCCATGAAGAAATCATACCAAGATCCCAGCCAAATGCTAGGAACCATGTCGGGGACAGGGAGATTTCGAGGCCACTGAGTGGAATAAACAGGGGGACGTCCCAGGACAATAGGCTGGCTGCTATTAATTGTGCTCATGATGTGTATCTTTGTCTGAGTGTTTTGTGTTTAGCAGATCAGAGAATATATATATGTCGGGTTGTAACGGTCCTACGGAACGAACAGGCCGAGAGCAGGTGCTGGAAAAAAATCTAAAATTCAACGAAATTCAGATCGACGCAAAGATGGGCAATATGAACCTTGTGTACCTTTGCAGCAATTTTCGCCTTCCGACTAGTCACTTTCTAGCAAGACCAAAAATTTGCTTGGTGGTGATGAGTAGTTGCTACTCTTGCCCTGGCTTGATTTCATGTATATATATAAAAAATTTGGGTGCTTCTGTGCCCCAACACACAACAAGACTGTAAATGGTGCGGCGGAAAATACACAACCAAATCACTGCGGCGTTCGCAGCAAACGGTACCAATTCCGCCGATGAGCGGAACTTTACAGATTTCGGCTGAGCCGGTTTTATTTGATCCTGTACTCTGAGCTACGGAAAAATTCGTGGTGTTGGACCTACTGGGAAAATTATTGCTGGGCTGCCTGCCTTCCCGGCCACCGTTTGGCAGCATCTGTAGCCGATGCGATGCATCCCAACTAGGCCCTACTGCTGCTGCTGGACACCTCTTTGCCTGGACGACTCTTTGCGAGCAATGCGGTTCTTGTCAATAAGCCAGGCACACTTGGATCCCCATTTTGAGCCCCGTAGTGACACTATGTGCTTTTTAATCTGAGCCGCGACGGTCTCCTTCTGGCTGGGGCTGCCACTCTGTAGGATGTACTGCACCAGGTAGTTTCCGTGCGCATCCGAGGCAATGTCGATGAGCGGTATACGGGGCCTATCTCCGGATTTCTCCACGACCTTGTCAAGAAACTTCTGAATGATAGCAGCATCCCCCATCTTTAGCATCTTCTCTACAGCCTTGGATGCAAACTGGTCAACCGAATATGTTGGAGCGTTGGTAATGACCAGATCAATCACTTCGGCTCGGTAAGGTTCCTCGGCATGCTCTACCATATGCTGGATCACCCAGTTGCCCCACTGGCCCCGGATAACGGTATCTAAATTGGCGATTACCTCCCTGACGCAGGCGCTTTTTTCTGCCGACACACAATTCTCAAAAATATTCTGGACCACTAGCGATCCAGTTTCGGTTAGGGCCACATCAATCCATTTTCCGTTGAGATCGTGATTTACTTTCTCCATAAAGTGCTGTTTGCTGATAGCTGAGCCGTCCCAGCGCAGTTCAAACAGCTTCTGCCAGACATGGCAAGCATACCGATCGGTCATTCCGCCCTGGATATCCGCACACATTTCTTCTACAATTCGATCTTTGGCGCCCCATGCCACACAATCTAGTGCCTTTTGAATAACATGGCAGCCAAATTGGTCTGTTGCAAGAGCATAAACCCGCCCAATGATGGTTCTGGCAATCCGGCTGACCTGATCCTCATTGCTATACTCTAAGCAGCGCTGGACAAGAAAATTACCGAATCGGTTCCGCATAAGGGCATATGCTGACTTTGTAATCGCGGCAATTATATCACTCTTCTGCTCTCGATGAGCAACCTTGAGTCTCTGCTGCAGATACAGCGAGGTTTGTTGCTCACTATCAACGAGAATCCGCTCAATTAAAATTTCCCAACTACTAGCAAAATACTTATCACGAGCTCGATGAATATTTGGGGGCGCTGGAGGTGCTGAAGGACAAGATTGTGCTGCTTCGATATCCTTTCTCTGGTTAGCTGGTTAGTAATGTTTCTCTCCTGAAATTCTCTGGAAAATGTAAAAAAGAAGATATCACGGCATTACCGACATTATCGCTAATTTGCTTTGTATAAGTATTTTTGTCGTTTGAAGAAGAAGGTGTTCGACTTTCCTGTGCTGTCATTCGATCCATTTGGCGCTGAATAGCGGCAGTGGTCACAAACCTGGATGTCACGTCATAGGTGGACTCGGTACTAGTTGAATAACGATGGCCTGCGTGAGAAGTAGTAGGAGGAAACAGGAGGGGAGAAGAAAGATCGATGGTAGGAGCTGATAGAGAAGACTGTGTTGTAGGGGAGGAATAGGTTGAGAGCGGAGATGCATGACCTGCTGTATCTTCCCATGAACGCTGCAACTGAGCAGAACTTTGGTGACTGTTAGAGCCCTCAAACTGAGCCAATCTTTTGTTGGTCTCTTCCAGCTCCTTTCGAAGTCGGTCAATTTCTACCTCCTTCGGCGAGATATGGCGACTCCAGGTGCCGCCGAGCGGCGACTTGATCCGCCCAGAATAGCCGGTAGCGCCATAAACAAAAGTCGGTGCACTTGTTCCCTCCGCATGGGCACTACTTGCGGAGCTGCTTGCACTACTGTGACTCGCATAGAGCAAAGAATTGCTGAACGGACTTAACGCTGGCCGCGGAGGTTCGTGGTATGGCTCCCAGTTCTCACGAGTAAGGCTCGTGCCGAGCAAAGGCGCCTTGCGAACCATTGCGTGGCTCATCACTCTGAGATTATTAGAAGAAGGGCCTAAACTGTCTGGTGCATATCCAACATATCTACCAGTGCTGGTATCGTTTTGATAAAGGTTGTTTACTACGCTATGCACCAGGTTGTCAGAAGAGATGCGCTTAGCGCCAGAGCCCGATTCAGATTTATCCATCAGTGAAGCCTAGAGATGCCCCTACAAAAAAGTTATAAACTATAAATTTATGTTAAGATAAATTTTAGTGAGAAATGGAGAAAGAAAAAACAAGCTAAATTGCTGTTGTTACCAATAAATATTGTCGAGATATTATCGAGATGATGGCCAAGTCTGATGTTAAGAAAAGTGGGGGAGGTGATGGAAAGGCATGCTAGGGACTCAATATAACAAACATACAATTATTCTATGTACAACCAACTAAAATGCAAAGAGTACAAGATTCTCTATTTGTTAGCAAGAACACGATCAAAAGCAGGGATAAGAGTCTGAGCCAGAGCGAAAGAGAAGACCAGCTTAGGACCGGTGGTCAGCAGCTTAGGGACAAGACCCTTGAAAAAGGCGGAGAAGCCTTCGTTTCTGGCCATATTCTTGAGAATGGTGAAACCACCCTCGGGGTTTTCAAAGTTTCGGTTCTGGATTCGGGTCTTGATGACGTCCAGAGGAGCGGAGACAATCAGGGAAGCGGAGGCACCACAAATGGAGGCACCAAAATTCTGACCCCAAGTGGCCTGAGAGTAGTCCTGGAGAGCGAACAGATACTCCTTGGCAAAAGCAGAGCCACCAAACAGAGCAAAAGAACCGGGAGCATTTCGAGCAGCAGTCCATCCCCATCCTCTATAGAGACCAAAGCCCTCGTCGGCAATGATCTTGAAGAAGCCTCGGCCACGGAAAGACTCAGGGTTGGTCTGACGCTTGATCTTGAGAACATCCAGAGGCAGCAGCACAATCTCACCAATTCCGATCAGGGAACCAGCAGTGGCCGACAACAGAGCTTTACCGGTCTTAGCACCAAAGGCATTGTCATAGGTAGACTTAAATCGCTGTGACAGGACCTCGTTGGCAACGGGCTGACCACCGTACTTGTAGACTCGCTGCAAGATCTTGTAACCAGCGGCATAACCCAGGCCAGGGAAAAGAGACACCAGTCTTCGACCAATGCTAGCGTCAGCAAAATCCTTGAAGACAACAGAGTTCAATTGGGACGCAGAGGTGATCTGAACAGGTTAGTGGGGCTGGGACGTAGAACCAGGGAGCTCCCTCGCTCGATGCAAGAGCAGTGATCAAAGAGAGTCTGAGGCAAAACAGCAGAGGAGCCCTGTTATACATCGAGTGTTACATACTTTGGTCTTATTGGACATGAGTCGCTTGGCAGTAGTATCCACCTGGAAGTTAGCATTAGAAAAAATCCCCAGAATTGGCCCGTGCAGGCGCGAAATGAGTCGGAACTTACAGGGTGGAACACAGCCAGCTCGGCGATGCCTGCAGTAGCAGAGCCCAGCACTCGGGCAGTTCCAGACTGCTTCTTGTCAGAATGGCTGGCGGTAGGAGACATGGTTTACGTCTTTAAAGGGTGGAGGATGTGGAAGTTAAGGTGGAGAAGGTAGAGTTGGCAAATGGCCCGATTTATCTAGGCGGTAATGGGGGTTGAACAACGGTGGGTTCCGGAGCTGGGTCGGGAATATGAAAATTTTGTGTGAGTCAAGAGCCAATGGGTGCAGCTGGGACCTCCGTACGCAGCCCGAAACCCCACAATCGCGCAGTGGGGCAATCTGCGAAAAGGCGTAAGAGAAGCAGGTGCGGGGCAGCTGCACCTGTGTCTAGTTAAAAGGGCACTTGCAACCAAAAATATTGAATCTTGATTTTGCTTCTGCGCAGGTCTTATCGTGAGCCAATTGGGCTTATCGCAGTTCTTTACCCCACACTGGTCAACAGATGGGATCGCTAATTACCCTATTAGGGGATATCACCAAATGTTGACCAGAGCATTACCAGTGAAAGAGACAGACGAGGTCATCGACCACTTGTCACACATTATTCGGCCAGCGTTCCAGTCACTTTTGGAGTAGAACAAAATCTACTGCCAGTGAGACAATCTGGGCTTGCTGGTGTTCGTTTGCCAGCTCGTTCTATAAATCTGCGCAAACATGCCTGCTTACTCCGCTGTGTTCAATTGGGCCATGCCACAGCCGTGCACCATGAGGTTATGGTGTAATGAGGCATGAAATTCCACGTTCCTGACGCTCCTGGCAACAACATGGCTGCGCCGTATCTCCCAGGGTACTTTGTTGGTCTTTGTTGGTCCGCGGAAAGCTCAGATGACGTGCAACTGTACCGTCCCATATAAAGCTAATTTGTATTTCAAATATTCTATATATATAAGCCTTTGTCCACTTGCGCGGCCCCTTTGCAGTCAATTCGCCATTCGCGGAGTAGATAACTTAGTCTACTGTCGCAGGGCTTCAAGATAAACAGCAACACTGGGAACAGTTAGACCCTTGTAGACATCCTCGATGGCCACAAGACTTCGCAGCCACTTGTAAACTGCCGGGAATTCGTTCTGCGTGTCGATTCCTGCGTTGACAGCTCCTCCGACCCAGCCGATCAAGGCAACGTCGACAATGGAGAGGTGATCGCCAACCACGAACCCAGTGCCATTGGCCTCTAGTCGCTTATTCAAAGTATCATAATACTTTCGGGCCTCGGACGCATATCGCTTAATACCGTACTCGATCTTTTCAGGTGCGTATCGGTAAAAGTGGTTCAGTTGGCCCTGAATAGGCCCCAGACCGGCAACCTGGAAGAAGAGCCACTCCAACTGCTCATAGTAGTACGGAGAAGTAGGAGCATACGAGATCTTGCGGTCCTTGTCATACTTGTCAGTCAGATACAACAGAATGGCTCCAGACTCGAAAACGGCAAAGTCACTGCCATCCTTGTTTTTGGGTCCCGCGGGGTCAGTAATTGCAGGAATCTTTCCAATGGGGTTGATTTTGAGGAAACTCTCAGTGTGAGTCTCGTTCTGCTGGATGCTCAAAGGCACAACCTCGTAGGGTAGCTTGAGCAGCTCCAGGGCAATGGAGATTTTATATCCATTAGGAGTAGCAGCTGTATACAGTGTGATGGTCATTGTGGACTTCTCTATTTTATTCTTGGTTTAAGATGACGGGTATGATAGGTTATGACTAAGGACCCCGCCGGTCAGTTTATATATCTCCGCATTACAAATGTGCGGCGCAATCACGCAAGCGACGGGCTTACTTTCGCAGAGCCTCAATATAAGGAGCAACACTGGGAACACTGAAGCCCTTATAAACGTCCTCAATAGACACAATGTTTTTGAGCCACTTGTGCACAGCTGGGAATTCTGTCTCGGTGTCGATGCCCGCAAAACTGGCTCCTCCGACCCAGCCGGACAGGGTGATGTCAGCAATGGAGATGTGATCACCGACAACAAAACCAGTACCATTGGACTCAATTCGCTTGTTCAAAGTATCATAGTACTTTCGGGCCTCGGACGCATATCGCTTAATACCGTACTCGATCTTCTCGGGTGCAAATCGGTAAAAGTGGTTCAATTGGCCCTGAATTGGCCCCAGACCGGCAACCTGGAAGAAGAGCCACTCCAACTGCTCATAGTAGTACGGAGAAGTAGGAGCATACGAGATCTTTCGATCTTTGTCATACTTGTCGGTAAGATACAGCAAAATTGCACCAGACTCGAATACAGCAAAGTCGCTGCCGTCCTTTTTCTTGGGTCCTTCGCTGTCAGTGATAGCAGGAATCTTACCCACAGGGTTGATCTTCAAGAAGCTCTCAGTGTGAGTTTCGTTCTGCTGGATGCTCAAAGGCACAACCTTGTAAGCGAGCTTCAGGAGCTCCAAGGCAACGGAGATTTTATATCCATTAGGAGTAGCAGCAGTGTACAAGGTAATAGTCATTGTTAGGGGGCTTTTCGGTGAAAGGAAGATAGAGGATTAATGATTACTAAGGGAAGGACGCACGGTTTTAAAGCCCCCACCGGCACCAGGTGCGGCGCAATCACGCAAGTGTGCTACATGCCAGAACCATTTGAACTAGCCGTTACGGCTTTGTACTACTGGTGGGCGCGTACGTGTAATTATTTAAGCGCGAGAAGCTAGGGGAAAAAATCGAGATTCAAGTGGTCCTGGAAATTCCTGTTCTAGTTTCTATATACTACATCATGTGGGCCTAAATTACATCGTCAAAGCACTTGGACAAGATCTTAAAGTCGGCAAACAATTTCGATTCCTGCAGCCTTCGGCCAACCAACTGGATGCCAACAGGGAAACCTTCATAAGGCGCGCTTCGATCCTCAGGGTACATCTTCTCAACCTTTGCTTCGGCTTTATTGACAGGGGCAGGAATTTCAATTTTGTGCTTCTTGAGATCAACCTTTTCCACTGGGAAGTTCAGTGCTGGGTAGTCCAGCGTATTCCATGGAATAATGGTGGGCGAGCCCAAAAACTCCCGCGGACGGGGAAGGCACGGATTAGTAGCCATGATCAGACAGTCAACTGGCTTGCCAGATTTAGTCAACTTGGCCGTACTCTCCCAGTGCTCGGCCCATAGCTTCATGTACTCCATCTTCTTGCCAGTGTATGCAAAATACTGTGTCAGATCAGATCTGTCGCAGGGGTACAGGCCGTTGTCCAGCACGACACTAGTCAGGGGCTCCATGGTTTCATAAGTCTTTCGAATCAAAAACTCTCCGCCGTTCACCTTGAAAATGCTGTTGGCTACTTCGGTTAGCTCGTCCTGTAACTTGAATTCCACTTCCACTACATCGTGACCGGCAGCCTTGAGCTTGTTGATTGCACCCGCCAGAATGCTAGTCACAGGTTCATACGTCTTCACCTTCACAACACCAATTGACAATTTGCCATCCTCGGAGGCCGGAATATCAGCCCAGGGTGAGTAGATACAGGTGGGATCATACAGCCAGGGCTTGGTCTCGGCGATGGACTTGACGATCAGCTCACAGTCACGCATGGAAACTGCAATGGGGCCATCAACGCACAGAACTCCGTTGAATTCTTCTCCCGGAGCCCAGTAGCCCTTGACATTATAGTATGGGATTCTTCCAGACGAGGGCTTGAATCCATATACACCATTGGCATAAGCAGGGACTCGAATAGATCCTCCAATATCGGTACCGATACTAACCAGCGATCCACGCATGGCTACAATGGCTCCGCTTCCACCACTAGAGCCGGCCGTAGTGATAAATTTGCTGTGCGGGTTCCTGGCAGAGCCAAATGTGTAATTAGCAGTGTCCAAAACCATCATGGACTGGGGTACACTGGTCTTGCAGGTCATAATGGCCCCAGCCATCTCCAAGCCGTCAACAATGGCAGAGTTGGCTTCTTCGGGCTGGAAAGCATTGGCTGTGACACCAATAGTAGAATCAACGCCCTTGACATTCATACTATCCTTCAGACTGACAGGCAGACCGTGTAGGGGACCAACCACCTTGCCAGTCTTCTGGAAAATCTCGTCAAGTTCTTCTGCACGTTTGATAGCTGCATCAAACATAATTTCAGTCACACAGTTGAGCACTTGAAAGGCCACAGCACTTCTCTTGCAGAACGCAATAGTGACCTCCTTGGCAGTGAATTCACCCTTGTGTAGTTTCTCCAACAGAGCAACCGAGTCATAGTTGGATGTTATGTCAACTTCCTTGGCATCTAACACTCCGCATGTTTCGGGGAACTTTAGAAGATTATCCTCATCGGGTATCGCCTTGATCCTCCAGGCATCAGGGATCAAGGACTGCTGCTGAGCCTTTTTCTTTTCGGAAATCTCTTGATAAGGAAGCACTTCAGCGGCAGACATAGTTAAAAAGTAAGCTTTGAATTCAGTTAATTAATTGATATTCCCCTGGTTGCGGATCTTGCCAAATATATACAGTCTATCTTATCATTTGCACTTTTGCCGGCGGCGGCGGCGCACATTACCCGTTATAGGCTACAGCCGTGCACCATATCTGCGGATAACACTAGCCGCCGGCCATCTGCGCCAACCACAAAGCCAGATCATCCGCAGCGTAGGAGACTAACGCAGATAAAGACGTAAACGCTTATCTTCCCCCTCTCACTGAATATCTTGGCAATCTTTCATCGCGATAACTTCAGCGGCCGGTTATTGTCGACAGAATTCCCCCTATTCTCTGTCGAAATGAGATAGGGTCACAAGTGATGGGTTTCTCCTCTGCTGCAGATTTTAATCCATTTCCCATTCCCAACTTTTTGCCATCGTGACAGACATTTCTACTGGTTGGCACCTTCATCCTCCAGCCACCCCAACCAGGTCTACCCCCTGGCTCTCTTTCCATCAAACAGCTGGGGTTTCTGCATTTCTCATTTTTTTTATTCATTAATTTAGTTTATTCACACACCTTCATTGCTTGGGCTCATCTTGCCAGCGGGCGTTGGTTACAGGCTTGGTTACTGTGCATCTCTATCTAAAAATTTGCTTTGGTGGCTGATTTGCTTGAGAGAATCTTGGTACTCGTATCCATTGTAGTTACATATTCACCTAAACTTCACCGTTGGATTTCTTTCACTGCTCATCTGATATGTCGTTATCACAGGAGGAACAGGATGATATCCGCCAGGATTACAGCGAAAGCCTGCAGGAACTGACTTTCAACTCAGCCCCAATCATCAAGAACCTTACGATCATTGCACAAGAAAACATTGGCGCTGCTCAGGCGATCTCAAAAGCCGTCGAAGAGCACATTTTCAAGTGTCCTCCGGCTTACAAACTCCCTGCCCTTTATTTATTAGATTCTCTCTGCAAGAACATCGGCACTCCTTACGCTGTCTTCTTTGGGCTCAACATATTTAAAATATTCACAGATGTGTATACCTCCGTGAGCGAGCCCATTCGTAAAAAGATGTTTGAGCTGTTTAGAACGTGGAAGAACAATCCAAACACTAATGCCCCGTTGTTTGCTGCTGAGCCAACCAGAAAGATAGATGATTTTCTGGCCAAGGCGCGATTGAAACAGATGGAGCTGGAGCAGCAACAGCAAAGATTCCCTACTGCACCATCGGCTCCTCAAGGCTCTGGTCCAGTTCTTACAATTGGATCTCTGGTCCATGAAGTAGAGCGATTAATCGATTTGACAACCCAGCGAAAGCAACTGGATCCTAGTGATTCTGATGCTCAAAGGCAGCTAAACATTCTCAATCAGCTGAAAATGGTAATTCCTACATTGTCTCAAAAGGATCTTCCAACTATTCAGTCTCAGCTCGTCACCTTCCGACAAAAAGAGATTGAAATTCTCAACAAGAAGCTGGCCAGCCGGCCGAGAAATGCCCCTCCAGATCTTTCACAGCTGCTGCCATTTGCTATGCCACAGCAATTGCCTGGTATGCCACCTGGAATGTTTAATCCTCTTCCTATTCCCTCAGGTCCTAAATCCATGATGCCTGTTCAGCAGCAGCAGCAGCCACCTGCAGGAAACAACGGTGGTGCCCCGCTGCTGTCTATGTCACTGATAAACTCTCTCCAATCTGCCGGTCTCCTTGGCAAGGGCCTAAGCGCTACCTTTGAAGTTGAACTCACTAGTGCTTCATTAGCAAAGCCCCGACCGGAACTGGTTGATATGCTCTATAAGAGTATGCCAAATCAGTGCAGCACATGCGGAAAGCGTTTCAAAAACGATGAAAATGGTAAAAACATGAGACAGGCCCATCTTGATTGGCACTTCCGTGTTAACAAGAGACTACGCGAAGATAACCGAACGCAGAGCAGAAACTGGTATTTGCCATTGGAGGACTGGGTCAAGTTCAGAGACGAGGATGAGATTCTGGGCTGGAATCGACTCAATTCATCTGGCGGAGATAAAGACACCAGCAGCAGTGCCAAGAAGGAAGGGGAGAATGCCCCTCTAACTAAAGAAGCTCTGGAGGCATTGCAAAAGAAATACATTGCTATCCCGTCAGACAAGAAGAAATCCGCTCTACCGTGCCCCATATGCCGAGAGAAGTTCGACTCGGTTTGGAATGATGACGCTGAAAACTGGGTATGGATGAATGCTGTGGAGGAGAAGGGCAAGATTTACCATGCAACTTGTTTAGCCGAAATGAAGAGATCCAACAACAATAACAATGGCAATGATAGTAATAAGCGAGCAGGTTCGCGACAGAGAACTGCTACTCCTCCAGTAATCTCGAAGGCTGCGCCTGGTGCTAAGATGTCTATCAGTGATCTTCTGCCCCCCAGCATGGACTTGAATGCTATACTGCTCAACTCGAAGAGGAAGCTGGAGGAAAGCAGCGAGCCCCCAGCGAAGAGAGAGCGAGTATAGAACTGGTGATAAAACTGCATAATACTGTATATAAATTATTATCATGAAGAAAGCTCAATTTTGACAAGATCAGGTTTTTTCGAGAGTAGTCTAGTCTGGTAGCGGACGTACGTGGGTAGCATGGCTGAGCTGTTGGCTGCTAGGTAGATCGGTATACAGACCAAAATTATAGGAAAACTCACTAATATATTCACAATACACAGTTATAAAATAAAGAAGCTTTCTCTGTAGGATTTACAAGAATTGGGATCTGGTATTTCACTTTTGTTGCTGATAAATAGAGGAGTGGATAGGGCCGGCCTGCACATAAAATAGCTACCAAATCCCACCCACAACGACTAGAAATCTGTTTCGACGTCAGTCCAGGCAGCTTAAGGATCGAAGCACTTGAGGATGGACTTCCAGACAGTCTTGGGATCCTTGGAAGCATCGATACCGCTCCAGATGCCAGTCTTCTTGTAGTAGTCGACAACGGGGGCAGTCTGCTTGTGATAAGTAACCAGTCTCTTGGTCAGAGCAGCCTCGTTATCGTCAGATCGCTGGATCAAAGGCTCGCCAGTCTGGTCATCGGTCATGGCAACCTTGGGAGGGTTGAAGATCTTGTGGTAAGATCGGCCGGAAGCGGGGTGAACCAGACGACCAGTGATTCGATCAATGAGCAACTGGTCCTCAATCTGCAGCTCAATGGCGTTCTTCAAAGGAGTCTTTCGCTCGTCCAGCATCTCGTCGAGACGCTCGGCCTGAGGAATGGTTCGAGGGAAACCGTCGAGAATGAAGCCGTTCTTGCACTCGGGGTTCTTCTCCAGCTCAGACTTGATCATGGAGACCATGATCTCATCAGACACCAGTCCACCCTGATCCATAATCTTTTTAGCAGCCAAGCCCAGCTCGGTCTTCTGGCTGACCTGGGATCGCAGCATATCGCCGGTGGCCAGATGGCAGGCGCAGTACTTCTCCTTGAGCTGGGGTGCCTGGGTACCCTTACCGGCACCGGGGGGACCAATCAGCACCATTCGAATAGACTTGGGCACCTGGGGGGCAATTCCCACAGTCTTCTCGAGAGACTCGATCTTGGCCTGGAGCTGGCCTGCCAACTTCTTAACTTCGTCAAGCTGTTCCTTGGACATGGTTGAGGTGGGTTTATAGGTTTGGTTTGGTGGGAAGGTGAAAAACTCACAACTCAACAACAAATAGCAGGGCGTGAGCGTGTGTGAAGAGACGAGGCTTACAGGGGACGGGCCAATGGAAGCAACCAGCGGGGGCGGAAGGAAGCGGTATCCACGAGCACTGTACCACCTTGGCGCAGGCAGTTTTTCCAGCTGGACAGATGGCCTGGTTTCTTTTCCCAGTGCCTAGAGACTCGTTGCTGCTGATAGCGCAGATTCCGTCATTGTCGCCTGGTTTGCAGCGGCCGTTCTCCGCTCTGTTCGTCCTCGGTGCCAGTCCTTTTGATTTTAAAGCTGGGGCTCGGCTAGTTACAAACAATCTCCGACATTCCCCGACCACCACCATCGGGTACCTGGCGGGGCCAACTTGGATATTGCATCACTTTCACGTTGAACTGCTTGCGCTCACTCCAGTGCCTTTGTTGATAAATGTTGTACCTTTTTTTGCCGCCCAAAGTGGTTCGTAGGCTCTCGGCCGGGCTGGGCCGGTGCTCGCTCACCTCACCGGCTCTACCTGCTTACTCCAGGTTTTTGCGCAGGTTGAGTTGACTGACTGAAATTTTCCAGCCGCACATAAATTAATTTTTCCAACCTCCATCAGCTAGTAACAGCAAATCCAAGGAAACAGCTACTTTTCACTATGTCCAAGCCTGCTCTTGCTGCCGAGGCCGTTTTGAAGGCATCTGTATCTATGCCCGAGGGCTCTGTGCCCGTTTCCGGCATCGATTTCGACAAGCCCGAGAACAAGAACATTCGAGCGGCCGATTTGGTCGCAGGCATGCGAAATATGGGTTTCCAGGCCACTTCGGTCGGAAAAGCCTGTGAAATTATCAACGAGATGCGTGCTTGGGAAGGCGTCAATGAGGAAACCGGAAAGAAGGAGAAGTGTACCATTTTCCTGGGTTTCACTTCCAACTTGATTTCGTCTGGTCTGCGAGACACTCTCAAGTACCTCTGCAAACACAACCTGGTGTCCGCTATTGTCACCACTGCTGGCGGAATAGAAGAGGATCTGATCAAATGCCTGGCCAACACCTATATGGGTGAATTCCACCTGCGTGGTGACACTCTGCGTGACAGTGGATTGAATAGAATCGGCAATCTTATTGTGCCCAACGACAACTACTGTCGATTCGAGGAGTGGATTGTGCCTATTCTGGACACAATGCTGGAGGAGCAGGAGGAGAAGTTCAAGAAGTGGGGCAACGAGGTTCAGGAAGACGGCCAGTTCGCCTGGTGGACTCCGTCCAAGGTCATTGACCGTCTCGGTAAGGAGATCAACAACGAGGATTCCGTGCTGTATTGGGCCCACAAGAATCAGATTCCTGTGTTTTGCCCTGCTCTGACCGACGGATCTCTCGGCGACATGTTGTACTTCCACACATTCAAGGCTTCTCCCCAGCAGCTGCGTATTGATATTGTTGCCGACATCAGAAAACTCAACCTGATGTCCATGAACGCTGCCCAGGCCGGCATGATCATCCTTGGCGGAGGTGTTATCAAGCACCATATTGCCAATGCCTGTCTCATGCGAAACGGTGCAGACTATGCTGTCTACATCAACACTGGTCAGGAATTCGACGGTTCGGACGCTGGAGCCCGACCTGACGAGGCCGTGTCCTGGGGTAAGATCAAGGCCGATGCCAAGAGCATCAAGGTCTACGCGGAGGCCACTGTGGTATTCCCGCTCATTGTCGCTGCTACATTTGCACAGGAATAGGTACATACAGATGAGTTGTAAATCTAAAGTAGGCACGGGATTTTTCGCATCGAAATGGTTATTATAGTAATGTATATATAATGCTATGGGTAGATCAGGGGAACAGAGCCGAACTCAACTCAAATCAAATCAACAGAGCCGAACCGTTCATGCCCGGGTCTGAACCTTGGGAGTCCAAGGCTCATACTTGGGCTTAATGGTGTTGTAGGGAACATAGGCGCCTCGGGTGCCGGTCTTGTTGAAGTAGTTAGCATTGGCATTGGGGTCCTCAAAGGCTCGAACAGTCTTGAACTCAGGTGCAGTCTCGGTAGGAATAACGTCCACACCATATGCCAGCCAGAAATGCCAGGCAGGCTCGATTTTGGACATATCAGCGTAGTACTCCTTATACTGGACCCATCGGGTTCGCAGATGGATTTCGTCCTCCTCTGTGTTCTCAAAAAACTTGTTACCGTAGACGTCAACACCGACGAGTTTACCAGACTTGGTATCGCCAATACCGTTCAGCTGCTTGAAATAGTCCTTGATGCCGACTCTCCAGGCGTTTCGAAGAGATCTGCCGATAGTAGTAGACATGGTTGGTGTTACAGTGCAAATGTTTTAGCACACGAATTTCCCACTTCACGATTGGTGGGATGGTTGGACAGGGTAAGCTGCGTTGCTTGAGTCTTGTGTGTCGTCTATGGTGAGTGCTGGTAGTGCTTATGTAATAACCGCGCTGGCATGTGCTCTTATGTAATCTGGCCGGGGCGAAAGGCCCGGGAAATGTTATGTGCGGCCTGCGCAAGCAGCTGCCTGTTAGACGAACGAGATCTACGCACGCCTGAAAATGATCGTCCATGCTTTGCAAATAATTATTATTTCGTCCATATCGAAAGGAGTAAAGATTCGGGCACTCCCCAGAAAATATACAGCAGGAAATCGGTATCGAAAAGCAAAAAACAACTAACCAGCTACTCGGACATGCAAGTAAATCCTCGCCGACCGGGCAGGTTCATTTAGTTCCTGTAGGCAACGGGGTGTCTACAGTGCACAATGCCGCTCGCTAATCCTTCAGGATTCCTTTTCATCCAAGCAGATAAGCTGCCCGCGCGGGTAACTGGGAATCTGCTATGCAATTTTTCGGATTGGCTTGCAATATTACCGATTGCTAAGGCTACCAATTGTGGCTCGCCCAACAGTAAGCGACGCCCACGGTTATCATTAACCCGGCTAAGACGCGGGTCTCTAACTGCAATTATCTGTGACAAAAACTGGCGAGCAAGACAACGAAAATCAATAACTAAATTTGTCCATTTGGCTTCAATTAGAGTTGTACAGTCTTTTGTCGTTTTAATCAAAGTGCTCAGCAGCAACAATATAGACAGACAAGGCACCGCAACGCGGCGGTGCGAAATGGCTAGTGGCCCACCAGATCCTCCTCATTTCTCTCCACCTCCACTGACGCTAATGACTGATTGGGCCCAGGTTTCCCTCTCTGAACATGGTGCACCGACAGACAGCGAATTTGTGTCGGTTGGCCAGAGCCACTGGAACGGTAGCCCAGGCTCAGGCCCAGCACTTGACTCCATTTCTTTTTGGCGGTGGTCTGCCGGCCAGGTGTATCCGCAATCTATCTTTGCAAGCCCACGCTCCGTCAGTCCGAGCCAGAACCAGAACACTGCTATGGTGGATCTACTGAGCATCTTTTACTTTTTCACCCGCGATCTACAATTGAGGGAAAAGTATCAAATGGGAGGCGTGCATAAGGGGGGCAGCTGAGGTAGTAACCAAATATCGGAGTTTCTAAAAGCAGTCGGCACTAGTAGCGATAAAAGGAAGTGGGATCTGCAATCTCCGCACTTAAACGGACAGCAGCATTACCTGCTCATAGCAACAAAACCAATCTGCTTTCGAGAGCCATCGTCTATAACGAGAGAAAAAAAAAGGCGGTCATCCGACCGATTTTCATCAGCTGAGGCTGATTAAAGAGAAAACGATAATCTAAGGTTTCTGGGCTGGGGCCTTGTTCCAGACAGCAGAAGCACCAAAGGTTTTCTTAAATTAAATTTTCAGGTGCCTAGGTTTCGGCCCACATGGCGGCTGCTTAAGCGGGACTTTAAATTTTTCTAGCTTGCAGAACCTGCCTGCCCAACCACTAGACTAAGCTACTCCTGGTAGGGTTTACCCCACTATAATGGCACACCGCCTTGAATTTGTTTCCAAACAGTCTTGCGCAATGGACGCCCACGGCCCTGTCTTTTTGGGATAAGCACCCTGCCCATCACCGGCTAGTGCCCTCTGTGTGGATGTTTTCGTCAATGGTAGGCATGGAAGGGGTGCACAAACCTGCTCCGCCCGTTTTTCGCTGCTTCCCATCCGCTTACGAGTACTCACGGATTGTCTACACATGGCAGCTCCCTAATAGGGCCATCCGGGATGCACAGAGCGTGATTGTCATGTATACCCGAGAGATTGTAGGCCTGGTCTGGAAAATAACACAAAAAAACAAAACACACAACCCAGGGGGCCCCTTTTCAGACAGCAACAACTTGCAACGTGCGTTCTTGGCTTAGGTGCTGTGAATCAAATCTGTAACCAAGCAAGGAGTCCAGCCCACCGGCTACTTGGAGCCGTCTTCTCCACCCAGTTCCTTGTATCTGTTTGTTGCCTAGGTGCAGAGAAAGTAATGCGACAGCAACCCGAAGAATACCCTTCAGTTTTGAGTCACCTCGCTAGTAACAGAGTCTTCTCGTAAAACTGGCGCTAGTCCTGGACTAAGTGGGTGCCTCGCCGCCGCAGGGTAGTGGGTGGAGACAGGCTGCAGGACCTGTATTAGCAACTATGGAGATGAAAAAAAGCAATCACAGCCCAGCTAGTGGATAGCAAGCCAGCTTCACGCACCATACCCGATACGAGGACTTGAACTTTTTGCATTGAACTTCGTTTGCAGCCAGACTTTACTGCGCTTTCCTCTAAGACATGGTTATCTGTTGTCACTCTGTGCACAAATTCTACACAGCTGCCCACTAACTTTAAAGCCGAAACGCACTTCATCACAAAAATTTAAAGTTCAGTTGTGCCTTTTGTGATTCCCTGTCCTCATCATCTTCTACCTCCCGATTTCCAGGCACCAGAGTGGAAATCTAACGGATATCCTCTGAATCTTGTTTTCCTAGCGGGGGTCGTACCTAGCTCAGATTTTTTTTTGGCTATTTTGATGGGTATACCGTATGCTGGTACGAAAGAGTTTCGGGCCACTTACCAGAATCGTAACTAACTTTAGTAGACAGCTCTACCTTCTCAGTGTTTCACTCATTTGTGGGCCGTAAAGGAGCGCCGACAATCAAGAATAGCTGTCCGGTAGCTAGCCATGCAAGCAAGTATCAGGGTAGACCTACAAGGTCTTAAACTGGAATTCCTCTACTCAGTCAGACATTATTTGGACATGTCTCCGGCAGATCCTTTCATCATGATCTGAGAAATCTGCTATTTTATTTATTTTTTTTTGCATAGTTTCTGTCTCTAAATATTTTGGTTCCTTCTTGGCTAATACTCCATGAATTCATTACTTGTATTACAGCTGTACTCCTTTAAATGAATAATTAATTTTTCTCATAGTTACCGTCAAATTTCACTGCACTATTTAGGACTCTCCTTGCCACCTTTGTCAGGGTCGGTTGTTTTAGGTAGAGCGATTGCGCTGCCACTTTGCAGCGCTGCTCTTTACATGAAATGTCATTCCTTTTGGTCGACACCTGCAAAATACTGCAGGAGAGATCGGGGTGTTGGCAGCTACTTCTCTACTTCTGAACATTGCAACTTGAGCTAAATTCCAGAATGGGCAAAGATTGGCAGGAGAGCTGTTGAAGCGAGATTTGCAAGCCGCTGAGCAGCAAAAGCACATTCAAGAATTTACAGGAAATCCATTTCCACTCGGAGTGGAGAAGGCCATCGTACTTGAGCGAAGTGCCGATAGCGTTCAAGCCCTGGCGGCCTGAACTGAGACAATTGGCGCCCTACATGCAATATCTCAAGGTATTTAGCTCAAGGTGGACAAATAGAGGTAAAATAGGTTCTAAACTAAAGGCGCTCCACCATTTTTCCCTCTCAGCACTACATATCTACTGTTCAATTTTTGGACCCAAAGCCCTCTTGCAGATTCTAGATAAGCAACAGGCTGAATGGGCACAATGTAGGCTGAGTGCGTGCGTGCGTGTGTTTACTATGCGGATACTACTACGCACCAGTGAGCCGTGATGTCCTCTACAATCTTTAAACTCCCAACTAGCTTTGTAAAAAGCAAATAATCTAGCAACCTAAAAAGTAGGTCGTCCAGGTGGAAAGTGCGCGCCTTCTTTTAACCCGAAGTTTTCCCAGAGTAATCAGGGCAAAAAAAAATTAAGTAAATAAATAAATAAAAGGGGGTAGTAGGGGAATGATATTCGTTGCAGCTTTTGATCTACAGGTAAAAGTGGACGACAACCCTGCTTGTTTGTTAGAAATAGATCGTATTTTTCAGTGCGATCGAGCAACAAGAGTGGAAAGAGCTGAAAAAAAGCAACGACTGCCGTGATCAGTAACAATGTTAAGCCCAGGGACAATAATACACCAGGGCCAAAAAAGTACTGCAAACCAGCAGGGCTCAAGAGCAACGGAAAGCGGCTGCCCATTTTAAATGAAAGGCAAATAGAGGCGCTTTTAGTACTCGATTATCTAATAAAAAAATGAACGGCAGCACTATACAATGCTCCAAGTACTAAAGTAAACCTTAAGAGCCATCATATGACTTGCAGCTTTCTCGGTTAATCCTGTCCCTTGCATACATCTTTGTCTAAATTACTAGAAGGGCCTGGGTAGGCAAATCTGTACGTTGGTTCCTCCATCTCTATCTGAAGCAAGCGCTTATGCAATGATTGTCAAAACTGCGATTTGCAAAAAGGGGGCATTGTTTCGTGACAGAATGATGGCCCGGTCCCGGTTTGGGGTCCACCGATGATGTAGTGGGGAAAGGGAGAATCACCATCGTATTGATCATAGGTGGGAAAACAGATCCAAGCGAAATGGCCATAATCACCGCCTGCCCCCGTAGCCACCCACCTTAAGATTGAGTTTGGCTAGGGAGAATTTATTTTGGTTTATTAGCTCAGTGCCATGAACTAATGCACACTTCATCATGTACGTAACTCTCTGCCGCAGAGTGGGATTTTTGGCCGGCCAACCACTAAGCATGTCCATTTCCAACCCACTGCATTTGGATCAACCACGAAAAATATCCATCTAAAAACTCAGCATCTAATGAACAAAAGTAATACAGTTAATGATGCTCTATTGGCAGCTTGCCGTGCTAATTTTACTGCCTGTATGAATACATCTATTTTATATTTATTTGTTTCTCCTTGCCCACAGTATTCACCTTCCGGCAATCATGACGTAACCTGCATCATACAGCACCTCCACTGGTAGGAATATCTGTCCCGCAAGCAGCTACCCAAGATAACGAACTATGAGCGGGTTCGGGTAGCTTGGCTCAGAGACTCCGAATGACCCTATTCGTAACCTTCTAAGTTTGTCTTTATTTTTTTCTTTTAGGAGAACATGTTGCTACTACCTTGTGGGGGCAGACTAAGCGTAGTTAGGGATAGGAGAAGCAGCTATATCTTCTATCCCACATAACAGTCAGGATTAGGCAGATTGTCCGTATGGCATTTGTGCGACAGGTGCCAGCTACTTTCTATGGTATGCCTTAAGCCACAAGCAGTGCACCCACCGCCTTTTTGCCGCCCTTGGACTCCCTTGAAATAAGGTCGTGCCCAAGTGAAACATGTATTTGCCGAAGAAGGTCAATGAGCAAGCGTATAGAGTTAAGCTAGAGTGCAGTGGCGAAGGTGAACCTCTTTCATTTTACGTATATCTAACACTAATATTAAAGCTAGCTACTCTGAGAATGAAAGAGAGCTGGCATATTTTGAAATAATCGCATCCCAATAGGTTGAATAGTACATACTCATCGCGCTAGAGACAGGGCAAAAAAAATATCGGCTCAATTGCCACTCCTCTTGACCCGTCGAAATAGAAGCAATGTTTTGGTATTTGGCTAAAACCCCACATCGGTACAGTCTCCTCCCTTTTTTTTTGGAGCTGGCAATGGGGATCGCGTGCAACAGCATTAGTCTGGTATACCCCTCATAAACAATAAGGTTGTTGACGGTCGAAGCGGGGCGGGGATGCTCTGGCCGTTAGCGAAAAGAGCAGAAGTCTCTCGTCTGGTAATCTTTGCTCCTATTGCAAAATGGCCATTCCTATTGTGCCTGGTACTTAGCTGCAGATTCGAGCTAGCACGTTAGTTTCCGCCAGCCTGAAGGAAATGTGGTGCTCTTACCTGCTCAAGGCGCCGTTCTCTCATTACCAGCAGCACCTTTGGGTCACCCATAGACACTGTGAGTCTACTGCGCAACATAGCGGGGCCATGAGGCTGAACATTGCTTTTTCGTACCCACAATCGCCTCTGAGGCTGCAAGAACAAAAAGTAATGTCTCAAAACAATAAAATAAAACTCCAAAAGCAACGCTCCAACGGGTTTGCTTTTTCACTTGTGGATGATGCTTCTTACTTTTTAACAATCTATTGATAAAGCCCATCGTCATGCGGGTAGCTGGTCTAATCCATGCCTAGATATATATATATATTATCACCGTTTCAGCACCTGGCGCCTTTTGCACGAGTCTGTTCCAGCTGACCCCTTCTACTGCTAGAGCACCCTCTTCCCCCTCGTCTTGTAATAGTTTTTACTCTTGCTTTGATTATATTTATATATAAGGCCAAGAAAG
The DNA here is from genome assembly GCA_023628935.1 of Zygoascus sp. PK3305. NCBI lineage: Eukaryota > Fungi > Ascomycota > Dipodascomycetes > Dipodascales > Trichomonascaceae > Zygoascus > Zygoascus sp. PK3305. The sequence continues at coordinate 418,334 of JAMAJS010000006.1, forward strand.
CCAGACAAACTATACTTAGTTCAAGGACTGAAAAAATAAGCTGCAGCGCTCCCCAATAAAACCATCCTTACCCACTGGAGTCTTTCTGCAAAAGGTATGAGCTTAAGTAGTATTAGCTGATTCGACTGCCGCACCTGGCCTGCAGGACGGGTCTAGCTGTCCCATCATCAAATATGCATCATTTCAAACTAACCTACCCTTAACAGGCTCCTTCCTTGGCTTTCCGCCCCTCATCAGCTCTGACGAGACGAGCTCGCTGCTGCTGGACCTGGCGCATACAATCGTCTCTCTCATCTTCGATCGATTTACTGATCCATATTTAACTGAACTATTATTTGAGGTGTTTTGGCCAGAAGCACCCTATCTCCGCGCATCGGTTAGGCCTGAAAGCTAGTCCGTCAACCAAACTTACGTGGGCTTGATTGGGGCATCAACAACCAAGAGCAAAAAAACCCTAATCAGTGCCCTGCTATATAAGGCAATCTGGACTACTAGGTCTACCCTTCCATAATATCCGACCAGGAAACGCCGCTCTATTCTCACTTAGCTTGCGTTTATACGACAAGCCCACCGGCTGTCTCCTCTTAAACTGGCCCGCCCCCTCCTCTGTCTCGCTTTCACGCCATGTCGGGCATTATACATCCTCTCTACGTGAATTATGCTGATATGAGAGAATTGCAATCGAATCAAGAAAGTGAAGAATCAATGGCTGCTAGCAACTATGAAGCCAATCTGAGCGGGATCTCAGCTTCTATTGACGCCGCCGTAGTGTCAAACTCTGTGACTTCTACTCTTTTTCACCCCATTGGCCAACGGCTAACGGTGTCTTATCCAGAGGAGCCGTTCTACGCCTCTACTGAAGATTATATTACAACTACATCCGCAGGCGTTCATCTTCGGAAGAACTCCATTGCGTCTTCCTCATCGGTCTTGGTGGTATCTCCTCCTCCAACCTCGACTTCTCCTTCATTTCCAACCACTCCACCAATCCATGCAGGACAAGGCATCCGCGGCGCTGATCAATTGGGCATGGGTATGAGTAAAAATGCTTTATTACTCGCTGGAAGTGGTGCGGTTTATACTCCAACATCATCTGTTCTAGGTTCTGTCGACGAGGCTCTCTTTTTAAATCCATTTGAACAGCCCTCTAATTCTCAACATATTTTTGAAACGAGCGATTCAAGCTCTGCTGCTATGAACCCTACTTCGTCTACTTCTGCATTCCCAACTACTGTTTCTGCTGTCATTGCATCAAATCCCAATTCTCACATGCCTGTTGGAGTTTATTATGGCGGAGGGTTTGAAGAATCAGCCCACTTGGCTCAAGCACCGACAGATTTCTATCAACTAGATGCTGGACAGCTCAGCCAAGAGAGCTTCACTAGTCACTCTATGTCACAGGCCTCCATGGATTTATTTGATCCTAGCAGTGTTGCAGGGGTTGATCCTCTAGAGATACCCCAGTCTGGTGCTGTCTCTGTTCCTGCTCACCCGATGCTGAATACCATTAGCCCGGTGCCAATTCCTGTACCAACGTCGCCAAAGAGCATCCCTTCTAATTCTAGCAGCTCTCAGAAATTTGCTAGCAAGATGCCAGAGCGAAGAGCATCTGCGCCTGGTGGGGTTGGAGTGTCACGGCGCAGCAGAGGCATTGGTAATGCTCCTCCCCCGGGGCCTATTCCTGCTTCCACGCCTACGGTGGTGAACCGAGACGAGTATGGAATTGACTGGATAGCTTTCGAGTACTCCAAGGATCGAGTTAAGACTAAGTACTGTATCCGATGTGATATCGAGGTGGTGGACATTGTTCAGCTACCTGAGGACTTCAAGAAGGAGAATTGCATATACCCGCGGGCTACTGTTCCTATTGAAGAATACACCGGTAATCGTCGAAAATATGAGACTGAGTGCAACTATATTGGATGGTGTCTGTCGTTTCTGAACCCGGTGCTGCGCAACCAGAGAGGACTTATCCAGCGGGCAGTGGACTCGTGGCGAAACACCAATGCAGATCCTACGTATCGCTCTCGGCGGGTCCGAAGAATGATGAGCAAGAAAAATTCGGCACCTCAGGTGACTGCTGCGGATCGGGAGGCCTTTCTGAGGTCAGACACATCGCCAACGAGTCAGAATCTGCGGCGAAGGAGCATGCAGAATAGACGGGGCAGCGCGGCGCCCTATTAGACGTGACGAGGATTCTTTTTGTTATGATCAAATGCAAGCAAGCAAGCAAATTACGAGAAGCTTTGGTATTTTTTTTTTATTTTTTGGAATATTTGATAAATTTAGCCATGGGAATGGTTGGTAGTCGTTGGAGCCAAGTGGGTGTCCCTGCTTCAACCCCCCCCCCTCCCCCTCATGAGTTAGCGAGGCTGCTACAGGTGCAGCATGCCGCAAACAACAGAGTATAGATAAGGCCAGGGATTCATCTCAGCTGATGGCCCTGGACTGCTATGGAACAATCATATAGTTGCAGTGAGTAATCTATGCCCTATCTGGCTTGGAGAGCATATATGTAGGAAGAATATATTCATGACGGTCGAACTTGACGTTGCCTTGCTCTATTTTGGGCTGATGAGCCGTCCCTGAAGAAGCAGGCGGGGGAGATATGGTGTTGTTGGCACCAACGCACTTGCTCCTGGGAGGGACATTCCGTAACGGCACGCACGGTACCCAGCGAAGACAAGACGCCTTGAACCCAGGGCATCAGCTAAACATTAGGAAAACGTACCGAGCAACAAACCTGAGCAAGCAGACATAACAACACCGCATTGACAGTTCCACTCCACAGATTTCCATTAGTATTAAAGATGTCTATTTCCTCCCAGTATTTATGTACCCCTTCTAACTGTACGCTCTCCGCGGCCAGTTCTTGCCTGCGGCTTTTTACTCTTCGGTGTTGACATGTTTTCCCAGCCAAATGTGTTGGCCCATCTCTTTCCTTCCAACATCACCTCCTGCACTCCGCACCACACACACAGAGTAGACGCCATCGTCACTACTGCTCAGCACCAACGCCAGCTCGCACGCAAGCTCTGTAGCAAGCCTGGAAGAATATCCTATATTTCGTGTGCTTGGGTATATACGCATCTGCTGGAAACGCCCTCTCCTTGACGTGCTCAGGTCATGTTCCGACGAAAGAATAAGGACCGTACCTACAGCCTGACGGCGTACACCGGGGTGGAAAGCACCCCAGCCAACCGGCGCAATGCCAGTCCTGCGGCTGTTGCTGCTGCCGGCCTGGCTGGCGGCGACCATTCGCGCAACGCCAATGCCCAGCTCAGCTCGGCTGCTGCTGCTCATGCCATTATGCGGCACAACTCGCTGACCTCGGATAGCTACCAGCCGGGTACAGGATACGGCAGATCCAACAGCCTGATGTCCAATGCTTCACAGCAGTCTAATTCTAGTGCTCGTGGATTGACCTCGTCCGGATCCGTCGCGTCGCTTCGGGGATCCGGCTCGCGCAGGTACAATTCCATAACTGCCCCTCCTAAGGTTACCACAACCGTGGAAACCTCCAATGCTGGTAGGACAATGTCTTTGACAACCACTACTGTTCGCAGGTTTGGAGCATTCGAGCTCGTGAAGACAAATACTACAACAGGACAGGTTCGACCTGCTCCGTCCAGAAAAGCCCGGCCGCAGAGCTATCAGCCGCGTCCTGGCTATGCGTCTTCTGCTCTATCATTTGAAAGCGACTTGAATCCGGTCTACGAGGATGAGTCCTCGCCTGCCACTTTGCGAAGTGGAGGAAGGGGGCATGGTGCTTCAGGGCCTAGAATCTCCTTCTCACCGTTGGCAGAAGAAGAAGTACAAGAGCCCGCCCCTCTTAAGAAGCATGTCCCTCCTCCTCGATCTGTTTCTCCGATGAGATCGGCTATGAAAGATTCGCGATCTCCTTCTGTAACCTCTTCCGTCGATGACACTTCCAACAGCTTGCAGGTGAATCCCAATTCATCTGCCCTCAGCGGATCTTCCAGCATTCTCGGCACCGGCAAGAATAAGAAGCAAAATAGAGTCTCTTTTGTGGGCTCCCTCACGGACAGTGAGGACGAGTACCCAGTGGCTCATCAGACTGTTACGCATTTGACTCCTAATCAGGCTGCTGCTCGTAAGGCTGCTGTAACTCAACAGAGCACCAAGAACCTTGCCACTTCGACCACTCTGATTGAGGACAGAAGAAAGAAAATGTCAGCCACTGCGGCTGCTGCCATGGCTTCAAGGTCTCCTAGTCAGGGTGCCATGAATCCTCCTGCTGCCCGGTCTGCTTCTTCTCCTCGAATCTCTAGTAAGATCGCTTTTCAGAAGTTCGACGAGTCTGATAGTGGTGATTCAGTATATTCAGATGCTTTGGGTGATTTTGATGGTCAACATGCTACAATCGATTCTGTGATGCTCTCCCGATCTCGAAGCAACAAAAAGAAACAGCAGCAGGCTGCTACTACTTCAGGTTCCTTACTTGCACGTGGCAATGGCAGTCTGCGAAAATCTCCTTCAACAAAGAGAAAATCTGGAATCTTCAATAAAGCAGCTCCTGTTGCAGCTCCTGCTGCGGCGCCAGCTCCAGAGGAACGATCGGCCCACCAGACTGTGTCACCCGCATCAACTACAACATCGGCTGCCAAGAAGGCAGCGATTAGCATACTTGGCGGGGCAGGTGCTGCCGCAGCGGCGACTGCTGCTGCTACTACGACGGCTGCAACCAAGGCTACCAAGAGTGCTCCACAAAAGCAAGACACGGCAACAGTCGTCTTGCCGCCTACTAGCACCCATGTTACTTCTAGTAGCGAGCCCGTCGCTCCCGTGGGCATTAAAGTTGATGAGCCTGCAGACGTTGCTAAACCCAAATCAGATGACCCGGTTGTGCATGAGGACACTCTATCCGAAGCCAATGGTGATCGGGCTGACACGATTACAGCACCAAATGGCGGGTTGGCAGCTCACCACTACCGATCACTGGCTGACTCAGATGGCGATGACACTGCTGTATCTGCCAATGAGCCTGATTCAGACTATGATGCCGCAGCAAAGCTGGATTCTGAAGCATCGGATCCTGTGGCAAGCACTGCTTCTAACCTTGATTTGGCTGACTCCACCGAACCTTCTTCAGCTGAGCCGTCCAGCGAGGCCGAAAAGGAGAAGCCGATTGATTCTGAAACGGACCTTTATAGAACTTTGGACCCTGGGAGCCCAGACGCTAAGCTTGTCGAGAGCAATACTTCTTACGATGATCCGGTTTTGGCAACTGGGGCCGCTGCGGCTCCGACAAGCTCGACAGACAGCGATGAGCCTACTGTACTAACCCAATCCAAAGAGGCAAAAGAGCGGGTCATTAAATCACAAATCACCGCCAACAACAAGATTGGCGCATCTGTTAGTGGATCTGCCAGCGTATCGGCCGCAGCTTTGGCTGCGGGGGTGACTGCTGGTGCAGCTGTTGGCGGTGGTGGCCGGTCCAGCACGGACTATGATGCGGATATTGACGATAGTATTTCCCTCAATTCCGACTCTTCATGGAAGCGTGAGCGCGGGTCCGCGAAACCTCGGCGGGAGTTCAAGCTTTCCATGCGATCAGATGATACTGCCAAGATCACGCCAGGGAAGAGAGTTTCTGTGCTAAACACACCTCAGGGTAAACTGGCCCCATCAGTTTCTGTGCCTCGAAGTAGCCAGGGCCGAAGCATGGGCACCCAGCAGTCCTTCAAGCAGCTATCACTGCGAGAACCTGCAGCTCAATCAACAGGACAAAATCCGCGATTTTCTCAGTTTTCGCAGCTTGGCGAAGATTTTGGCCGGGGAGATGTGTCTGGTTCTGGCGGTGCATTCCAATCGCGTTTTGCAGACTCTGATACAGACGATGAGCCGTACTCGGGTGTTTCGCAACCTACCATCACAACAACAAATCCCCTTAACAACAAAGGCAGTCGGCTACTGTCTCTTCGAACACGAGCATCCAAATCTTCTCTTCGACAAGTATCAGATCCAGTTCGATATAACATGTCGGAAACTAATGAGTCTGTTCCCGCAGCAGCCATTGCGGATGCTGCTCCTGCGGAGGACCTCGCCCCTATTGCTGAATCTTCTCCAAAGAAGTCGGCCGGTGGCTCAAAGTTCAAAAATGTTTTCTCGCCTAACAATCAGGCCAAGATTCTGGTGAAGAAGGGCTCGTCGTCATCTGCTCCTGCTTCTCCGGTGAAGGAGGCTCCTCTTGCTGCTCAGCCCGTGCGAGCAGAGGCTGCTATCCATGCACCTGAGGTTGCTCCCTACAAGAAGAAGAAGTTCTCAGGACTGAGAAAAGTATTCCGATTGGACTAAGCTATCTATCATACATGTGTTTTGTTCATTGAGTCTTTTGTAATTTTTAGGTATAATGTTTACTGTTCTTTTCATGTTGATGAACATCTGTTTCTGTTTATATCCCATCCCATCGCATACGGCCAAAAGAAGCTTCGGATATTTCGGACAAGTTCACTCCGGCCGAATTTCCAATTTTTACATGAATATATTACTTGCTGAACTTCATCAACTACTAACGGCGATTGAGTATATGAAAAAATTAGTTTGTTGCACTATGTAGCTCATTCCCTGACCCAACTAATGATCATCCAGCAGATCCCGGTCACCTTGCTTGACACCTCCAACATCGTCATCCTCCTCCTCATCATTGTTCAGCTTGTTGTCAATTTCGTCTATTCGTCGTCTCACTTCGCTGGCAACCCTCATACCATCATTAACAAGACCGTCAAATACGCCCCGTAATGTTACGCCCGCTCTCTTATTGGACAGATTGTCAATGCCCGTACCTGTCTTCGTAAGATGCACAGCGGCTTGAAGACCCTCCACAAACAACATTTCCAGAGTTTCATCGGCTAGCAGCACCATTCGACAGGTAGCAAGGTTCATGAAAAGAGGGGTATTAGGGTCCAATGCCGCGTTGTGGTTGACTTTTTCATCTGGACTCTTTTCCCCGGATTTTCCACTCTCTTTGGGTGTAGCATATTCAAAGCTTCGCTGGATGAAATTGCTCACCGCAGATAAATAACGTATACTCTGCTCGTGTTTGAGCGTTTCGACAGAAAGAAGTGCAGGACGAGAGCTCACAGATTTTGAATCGTCTGAGTCCTCCTGATCCTGCTTCCTTTGCCATTGTTCAAAGGCTTCTCGACTCTTTCTAAGACGTTCGTTGGACTGTTGGTCCAAAATGATGGGGCTTTCTCTCCATGGACGAGTAATGAAGAGCAATCCTTCACTCATTTGCAGGATTCCATCCCTGTCAATTTCCCCAGTGCCTTCATCGTCATAGAGCTCAAAGAAGTAGGACATCTGAGTCATAAGATCAGTATCCACCAGACGGTCTAGGCCATGAATCACATCCGCCAAAGAAAGTACACCCATTAGCTGTGTGTCGCATCTCTTAAATAAACGGTATACCAAATCATGATACCGTCTTCCGCCATACTGAGGAGGATGAAGATCATCAACGTCAATAAGCTCTTTGCCATTGGATGTTGGGCTATGACGCTTCTCATATCGAGGATCCATCCAATCCACTAAACCGCCAAGAAAAACAGCGAAAGCATCAATACCCATTTCACTCTTGGTGTTACCGCGTCCAAGACGTGTGTCCTGTAGGACGCTATAGAATCGGTCATATATGATTCCCATCTGGTCATTGTTTAAGTTTGTAGGCTTGGGGATATTCCTCAGCTGAGTGCGCTTGGCAAACAATTCAATGTCCTGGAGAATCTGATTCTCAAACTTGGCTCTGTATTGGTTAATCATTTCATCGGTGACGACCGAAAACTCTTTAAATGCAACGACCATGAGTTCCTGGAATCGAGTCACCTGTCTGAGTTTCTCATTCTGCGAATTGGGGTGGGCAGATTTGTCCAGTGTAGCAAAATAGTTCTTCAGAATAGAAATAACCTGTCCATCATCAGTCGCGTCCAGTAGCTCCTCTCCGTTGATTCGGAGAATAGCCAGAGCAACTTGAAACAAGGTCTTGCTACCCTCAAGGAAGAAGACATCTACAATTCTAAAGGCGAAAACCAAAGGCATAGAATTGATGAAAATAGACAAGAACCAAGGAAGAGATACGACAGACAATTGGACGTCATGTTTCTGTAGATGGTCCCAGAGAATTGGCATGGTCTTGCCCACCAGACTTTCAAGGACTTTCTGATCCAAAAGAGTGCCGTACATTGTTTTCGAGTAATAGCCCGGAAGGAGCTTTTCACAGATCTTATCCAAGCACCAAAAGGCCTGCTCTTCAGACATGTAAATAAGCAACGCAGCCACCACGATGTTCATGGCCTGGCAGTATCCGACCTGGGGGTTTTTCCAGGAGTATACAGTTAATACCCGTCTCAGTCGCTGGATACCTTCGTCATCCTGATACGCCCTATACTCTGGTAAAGATCGGTTCAAATCTTTTTCGATTTCGTCAATTGCTTGTGAATGTCGGCCTTGGTACTCCTCCCAGAGGGAATTGAACATGGTGGGGTTCTGCATTCTGAGGAACATGGAGCCGGAGGTCAGTTCCCAAATCTCACCACGTAGTTTGTTGGGTAACCCGACACGGATTAGTTTGTAGAAACCAGGCTGTCTGACCAGAGTGATGTTTCGGCCGTGTTCTCTAAAGTATTCGAGCCAGAGGCGCATCTTCGACTTATCTCTGAGCTTACGAGGGTCGCCCGGGTAGCGGAACAGCTGTCCCAGGCCTCCCGGCGGCACCTTTACAAGTGATTCCGAGCTTCCTGTAGCTCCGTCAAGGGTCGCGATAAGGAACTCTGAGTAAAAAGTGGCCAGAAAGGGTTTGAGTTGGTCAATCAGGGTCAAGTTGCGTTGCAAATTGTCCTTAAGAACCTTGCAAAAGGCCTCGCACTGAGACCGCATACCTACAAACTGGATGATAATGTTCATGCCATGGTACAATTGAATGGATAATGCAAAAATGAAGCTCTTGGATGGCAAACGCTCGACCTTGCGAATGGTGATGAGCGGGATGGTCCAGTTACACTGGCGGTCATCCGGGACCATAGAGCTGAAGATGAGGAAGCTCTCGCTCAGATAAAGCTTACCCTGGTAGGTGATTGTTCCTTTTGTAGCGGGAATGGAGCTTGTGGAGATCGACACTTCGGCATTGGTCTCGGCCATGAGCGACTCGAACAGAGGAAGCCGGTACTGGCTGTTGAATATCTCATCTCGGGTCTGCTTCCGGCTGTAGATAAGATCTTTGCTATTTTTGCCGCCTCCGTTGTCACCCAAGGAAAGTTGTGACACCTTGGAACGCAGAGTTCCGAAAAAAGATGCCATGGCGGTCGGGGGTATATCAAAATGATGCTTTGGCAGTTGCCGATGAAGGTACAAAGCCGGACAGTTGGGTTGGGCCAAGCAGCCCACCAGCACTCACTCACTCGCTGGCGCACCCAGCCCGGGCGGGAACAATGGGGTGAACGAACGTAAGGAGAAAAAACGCTCAGCCCTGGCCGAGCCGTGTCCCGGGACTCTCGGAGGGGATGACGAAGGCCAAGCCTGAACTGTTCAGGCGTGAAAAGAAAAAGAGCCTGGCGCCTTGTGCGGGATAATGAATCTTCGTTGTACTGCCGGAGCGGTGGCAGCACGATGCGCTGGTGCAGGTGCAGGTTGGACCTGGCCCACCCAGCTTCGGTGCGCGCACAAGCCAGCCTAGCACCTTTGCTGCGTTTCTGGGTGGTGTGGAGCTGAGTGCAGCGAGCAGAGCCCCAGCGTCCGCTTAGTCAGCAGCTAGTCGCTGGTGTGTCTCTGTTAGGTTAGGCAGCACCACGCAGGGTGGGGGGGGAGGATGTTTCCGGCGGGGGCTGCTTTATTATGGAGGCCGGAAAAAGTCTGGGAGGGCACCACCTAGCTACATGAATTCTGTCCGCAGGGTGCTGAGCGTTGAAATGAATTTTTCTATGGAAAAATCGAGCACCCGTGCTTCCGACCCGCGGAGGCAGCCTGCCGTAATGCCTGGCGGAGAACATGGTGGAGTCGCCCACGCATTTCAGTTGTTATGGCACCACGGCGGGGTGGTGGAGACCCGGGGTTAATGGAAGGACCCTTACAGTGGCTCGTATTGAGTTTGTGCCCACCATGGGAGGAGGCCGATCCCTAATCAATATAATTGTCCTGCGGCAGTGTGCAACAACCAGTTCCGCCACCTGCGACAGAAATAGTGTCTGGGTTTGAGCTTTTTCATTGCCAAATATATTGCAGCCAGCCCATCGGGACGGGTACGTACCTGTTCTGGCTCGTTGGTTCGTTCCCACCTGTGTGTAGTGGGGTGCTGCACAGTGAAAACAGAAGAGGGGACAGACGTTATCATATTGGGGAGGGAACCTACTGAGACCAACAAAAAAAATACGACTGGATTACGCACCCGAGTTGGGGCCGTTGCTGCCAGCGACGATGGCCTGTCCCAGGGCCAACCAGCCGGACAGATCGCTCGCCAAGTACCTAGCTCTGACTGTACCCATGTTTGCAACTGTGTATATTGCTGCTTTGCTACAAGCTTCTAGGACAAAAGTACAAAAAAAAAAAAAAAAGGGCTTCCCAGCAGGCTCGCCTCTGCCCAGGCGCAGTCGATTTATATTAAACTATGTGCGGCGCCCTTAACGTGGGTAGTGTGGAGAAGAAAAAGGCGAACGAGCGGGACATTTGCCCCGGCACTGCTCCCGAAGCATGGGGCGCTGCGTGGGTGGGTGGGTTGTTTTGATCGGCAGAGCTTTGGAGAAGGAAGCCTCTGGCAGACCCTGGACGGACAAGCAAGCCCGTCTGGCCTGGCCTGGCATGGCATGGCCTGGTCAGTCGAATCGAGTCGGCACCGTCCGTACCATTTGGCTGATGGCATCACGCACACACCGCCCGTCCAGTACCGATGGACCACTGGCCCAGGCTGGCTAGCCTCATGCTGTTAGCTGGGCCCAGTGCAGACGGCTGGTGTGCTCCGCACCCACCCACACTCAGCATCTCCACGCGGGCCGATTCATCCATGTGGATGCGCTAGGCTAAATGGAATGCCATATCCCACAATCAGTCTTCCCCATCTTGGCATCTTTCAGTAAAAGCAAAGTCTATCCTTCCAAGGGCGGCCGCCACAGCTCATTGTTTCGTTGCGTTGTGGAAGACCCCCCCCCGCTCCTCCTCATAGGGTGGTGGAATTTTCAGCCTGGTGCTGTGCGTTTCCGCAAACTGTCGCTGTGTATGCCTCCCCTCCCTACCCCGCTCCCGTCCTTGCAAGCCCCACAGCTTACTAGATTAACAATTATATATAACCAAACCACCAGCACCTGGGCATCAAGAAAGGACTTTTCTTGCCGGTTTCTGCGTCCACATACACCTTTTGCACCCTCCCCCCCGACTTCGTCTCGCCTGTTAAATTCCCCCAAGCGCAGTATCAGTCGGCCTCTTGTCCTGTTTGACCCCATACGCACCATATCCCCCCTCTGTTATTACCCCCTCCCCGCTATACCCTCTTCCTCTCTTCCTCCGGTGGGCCAGCTTGCTTGATTTTGCTGACACTTTTTAGGTCCACTTACTGCTGCACCTTCCGTTTCCCCACCCCCCACCACATTTTTTTTCCCTCGCAGAGCCATTTCTTCTCCTCCTACGCGAATAGCTGGCTAAGAAGGCTCTTCTCTCAAATCGTGTGCATTGCCCCTGTCTCAGGTGCGCGGATACTCACCCACCCCCCCCCCAAACCGCCGTTATAATTTTCAACATACCACCCCCGCACCATGGCGGAAATCGCCCAACCTGCCCCCATACCTGGCATGTTGGAAATACACAGACAAGCCCCAGCGGTCAGCTCGCGCCCGATCATGGATTCTCACCGAGAACCCCCCACCAGTAATGAACTGGCAGGCTCCAGCGACAAGGTCAACGAGCAGGAAACCGACCCCAAGGGAACCCCCACCAAGCAAAAGGTCAAGCGATACCACTGCTCCTTTTGCGATCGGGCCTTTTCCAGGTCTGAGCACCGATCTAGACATGAGCGATCCCATACCAAAGAGCGGCCATTCCACTGCCCAAAATGCCCTTCTACCTTTGTAAGGCGCGACCTGCTTCTGCGCCATGATCGCACTGTACATGCTTCACACAAGGCATCGGACTCTCACCACAAACGAAGACCATCATCATCCCTGTCAAAAGATGCACATACCGTTCTAATCTTCCCTCCTACTACCCCGGACTCGGCTCTAGATGCTCTGGCCTCCATTGTCACCTCCGATCCCCACCCATCTTCTCAGTCTCATCCCCACGCTGGTTCCCCCGCCGCTGCAATTGCTGGGCCTCCTCCAAGTGCTGCTATGGGCACCAACATGAACAACCACGGCACCAACAGTGGAATCATTCCCCATCACTCAGACTACGATGTGGCATTGGCCATGACCAATCTAAGAGGGACCAGTGCGGGCTCGTCATCGTCCGCGACGGCTAATTCTGCCACTCTTAGCAGCAGCAGCAGCAGCAGCCACCACCACAACAACAACCACTCTCGAACGCCAAGCGAGCCACAAATCGATTTGGACCACTATCTGGAGCCCCGACTAAAGCGGGCTCGTCATAAGCCGCCTCCCACTCCTTCAGTTGCAAATGTGCAGCAACCTTCTTCGGGTGCTGCTTCTGCTGCTGCATCGAACTCTCCCCTGACGGCACGTGACCAGACTACCCCGCATTTCTCTCTTCCCCATTTCACCGCTCTGGGCGGAGAAGGAGGAGTGACATTGGGGTACAAGCTCCACAACAAAGGAGCGGCGGGTTCTTCAAATCGCCGTATTCCTCAATTTGGACCTCAACACTCGATCGCTCATTTGGCCCGGTTCTGGTCGATAGAACAGTCAGCATCCCTCGATGCTGACGAACAGGTTAGCATGCCCAGCAAAATCATGCTCAACCGCTGTCTGAGCGCTTATTTTAACTTCTTCCATCCGTTTCTTCCATTTCTGCATCTACAAACTTTTGATGCGGGGGACACGGCGCCCTCTCTCATCTTTGCGGTATGCTCCATTGGAGCACTGCTCTGCCGTGACGAAGCCATGGCCAGCGCTTTGAACAGCCACTCCCGTCGAATTTTAAGTTCAATCGGCGAGGTTAACAAGGACTTTCCCTTAAGCAGCGATAGAGCGCCTCCCATTTGGGTCACCCAATCGTTGCTGTTGTGCATGGTGTTTGCATCCTATTCCGGCGACCCGCGCCAACTTGAGTTCTTTAGATCGGAGCGAACATTTTTGGCCAACGCTGCTACAGCCAGTATACGCCAGCAGCAAGCTTGGAACAATGAATATTCGACCGGTACCTGGGGAACATGGGTCCAGAGTGAGCTGGTCAAGCGTACGTTCTTCGCTGTCTACCGTGTGTTCAACAACTTGGCAGTCATGCTCAATTACCCCACTCCAATCACCAACCAGCACCTCAAAGAGCTGGACTTGGAGCTCCCTTGCAGCGAACGCCTGTGGGCGACCAGCTTTGCCAACGAAGAAGAATGGCAGGCCCAGCTTCCCAAAGAACCGGGCGCCTTTCAGTGTACTCGGGTCCTCAATTGGTTGCTTGACCCCCACAACTCTGATTATAATACCACAGAGGTCTCGGTGGGCCTGTTCGCGATGATTGTCATCACATCAGCTGTTTACATCCACCAGCAGCAGCAATCAATACGAGACAGCAGCAGCTACCATAAGTTTAGCGTCATTCTCAAGAAATGGGAGCGTATGATGCACAATGAGGTTGACCGCACCTGGGAGTCTGAAACTGTCCTGTTTCAGTACTCCAGACCGCTGGAGACGCAGTACCCCATGCTGCTGGAGTCACCCGCATCGTCATTCATGAAGGAGATCCACACCCATCCACTCTTCAAGAGCAACATGATTGTGTTCCTTCTGGCAGAGGCGGGCGAGCGAGGTATTGATGTAGGTCCCATTAAGGACACTTTCCGATACTATGTCCCTCAGGATACCACTAGTGCTGCAGTTGGTGTTCTCAACACTCTGCTTTCCAGCCAGCTACTTCGAGATGAGAAGCTCATCCCATTCATTGTTCGAATATTCAGCGTCATCTTTAAGCCCCCTCTGCTTTGTGGAATCACGAATCCCTATGGTGACACTGTAATGACAGGTGCGTCACGCATTCAGGACATTCTCAACGGCATGCAGCTAGCACTGGTAGTGATCTACTGGTGCTTCCAGATGGAGCAGGACTTATCGGACGGTACCAGTAGATCAAGAAGCAACAGCATTGAAAATGGAAATGAAGATGGTGTGAATCCGTCGCCTGCTTCATTCAAAGCTTCTCAAAGTGCTGTTGATCATTTTTCTGCTATTGAGCAATTGTGCCTAGATAGCGGTATTCTTGACAAGAGCCGCACCGGAGGACAGGCCAAGGGCAGAGTCTCAGGAGCTCTTTGCCTGGCGTACTCTGAGATATTGAGTGGGGTTCAGAATTGGAGTTTTGCCTCCATTCTATCCTCTGCCATGCGATCCCTGGCATATGCCTTGCATTCGCAGCGGCCTGCCTCCAACGACAATGGCCCCTCAAGTCGCTTTGGAATGAAGAGATATTCCAACGACTGGCTTGCTTCAACTGCCCCTAATGGTCCCTACCGCAGCAGCGCTAAGATCCGTGACGATGAGCCACGAGCAATCGCCGACGCTCGTTCAGCGTTCCCCATTAAGCCGATTGTAATGTAGCAACCAGCCGCTTAAAGCGTATTTATCACCTACCCACCCTTTCATGTATGTATTATTTAAATTCAGGTAATGTTTGTTTTTGATTGAAGCGTATTCGCGTGATCCACATGGTCGGGTTAGGGAGTATAAACGAGATTACGCTGCGTGTTTACTGATTTAATTCCATTCTCATGACAAGGTTAATCCGGTTCTAAAAGGGGTACGGGAATATAATGTGGTTTGGGTGAGCCGTAGAGGTTACAGCCGCAGCAGGAGAGTTGCGTGCACTAGAAATGTAAATATTTGTGTAGAATATCGGCGCTGGGAGGAAGGCTCTTGGAACCGAAAAATTTACAGGCGTACGCAGCATCTACACACAAAAAGCTCTCTGCGGTGCACGATAGGGGCCCGAAGTAGCAGAATCAGCATGGGTTACAGTGCTCTAATTCTTACGTAAATATACCGGAGTGAACAACATCCCTGTCAAGAGCCTTTTTCTTGTGGCTTTTGCTGGCCTGCTCATCCGCTCGTTCACTGCTGGGTCGCACTGGTGCTGGCCATGTATGCTCATAAACATGTATTAGATTGCTTATTTTTCCTAATATTTTTACTCATAAACCTTTCTAGATTTCTCTAAGCAGAGAGCTCGAGTCGGGCAGAGGCGTTGGTGACCTTGATGCCGAGAGCCTTGGCCTTCTCGACAATGGTGAGTCGCTTTCGAGAAGAGACATTGTGGGCAATCTCAGCAGCGTAGGTCTTGGTGTGCAACAACAAAAGATCAAGGTCCTGGGCGTTAGAGACAAGGAAAGCCTTGTGGCCAGAAGGAGCCAAGTGTCGGGTCTTCTTGTTGGAACCGTAACCAATCTTGGGCATTCGAATGGTGCCTCGGAATCGTCGTCGGACAGCAGAGTCAATACCCTTAGGCTTTCTCCATGACTCGCCAACTCGATCGTATCGGTCGGAGTGGTGTCGCTTGAACTTCTTAGAGTGCTTCTTGACGATCTTGGGGTGGGGCAAAGATGCAGCCATTGTGTTGTTGGTGGTGATGAAGAGGAGAGAGAGGTGGTTTGAATTTGAGTGGAAGTTTTTTGGCATCTGTGAGTTGTCGGGACCCAATATACGCAGTCACTACCAACACGCACAGAAAGGCCCTCCCAACCACCACCACCAGCACCCAAAGCACTGAAGTAGGGCTGTGCCCTAACTGCTTCAGTTTTCACCTGCCCCCGGCGCTCATCACCCCAGCAACCAAGCCCCAACCTCCTTGCTTCCAACTTCACCGTCCGTCGCCGAATTGCCAGCGTCACGCTCTCGTTCCCTTCCCCAAGCCCTTTCCAGGCTTTGATCCATCGGCAAGACAGTTCGAAATTATTTTCTGTTTGGACCTGGCCATCACAATAAATATGCCCACCTCCATGTCTGATAGCCAGCTCTATAACACTGGCGATGTCGAGTTCGTCCAAGGCAAGCCGAGCGGCGCCGACAATCTGACCGCCATATACGGACTTTCAGACCTTGCAGGTTCCGTTGCTAGATTTGACCCGGCCACTGGAGAAAAGCGCAAGCTTAGAAAGTCGTACAAGAACCAAATAGCCCACCTGGCTGGCAAGCATACAATTCCCGGGCCCGGGGATACCCCAGCTAATTGGTCTCTGACGAATATTGCTAGACAGCCGCCACGGTCCGACCCTTCCCAGCCGCCTCCTGTGTTAGCGAAAATGAACGAAAAGACTCTGTCTCATGGGCTGGCTTTTGACCGCTCTCCTGTCAAGGGCATCCCCGATTTCAATGTCTCATTACTCGCAGCCGACTTTGGCAAAGCCAACTCTGCTACGCCAGAAGCAGAACAAGCCCCCAAGAAAAAATTCGGTCTTGGAGTATCTTTTGCTAAGAAACAAGATCTAGTCAATGATGCAGGAAATCTGACAGCGGAGTCTTCGAACGATGATAGCCTCATTCAGAAGAAGAGCAAAAAGAAGCGTTCCAAGGAGTTCGCTGCCGGGGCCTCAAAAAGACAAAAAGTCACCATTGCGTAGACTGTCATAGTCTGCATCTATGCATAAACAATATTTATTACTAATCCATAACGATCATGAAAATACCTAGCTAAGTTACAAATATTAATCAGGTAATCTACTGTAGTCAATCAATCTGCCAGGTGCTTAAGCTTCTTGAAGAATCCCTTCCTCTTAGAAGGCGTAGAATGCATACTGGCTGTGTCCTGTGTATCATTAGTTGACTGCTTCTTCAGTCGAGAAAAGGGTGAATGTTTTGTAGATTTGATCGAGTCGAGACTTTGGTCAGCTGCTCCAGCAGCTGCCTTGGACGACGTGCCAATCTTGCTTGGAGACGAATCTGCTGTGCTATCCGCCGCAGGCGCGGGGACGGTAAGTGACTGAGATACACTTAAGTGGCCATTGCCATTAGTAGCCGTGTTGTGGCCATTGGTGTCATCTGGCCCCTCTGTTGCAGCAGAAGCACCGTTATCTTCCTTCACAGTAGGAATTGTTCGCAACATAGCACTGGATAAACTAACATCTGAGCTTTCAATCTTCGCGTTAGCTTCAGAATGCTCGCTAATACTAGGGGCATTGGAACTTCCATGAGAAGCTGAAGAGCTGGCAACACTGCTATGGACGTGCTGGTTAACACCAGATTCGCCATTGGTCTTCTTATTCTTGCTATCAGCAGCATCAGCTGTGGTAACTATCAGCGAAGGTGCAGCTAAATGTCGTTTGGATGCACTTTCACTCAAGTCAGCCACCGAAGTAAACTGCACATAATCGCTTATCTGCCTTAATGGCCCTTGAGGTTTCTTCTTGCTCTTTTTGATCCTCTTGGTGAACTTGTTACCAATCAGAGCTCCAGTATGCTGGAATAGAATCTTGATAACATCCTTCTTCAGTCTCAATGCAAGGTCCATATTGGACCACGTCTTGTTTTTGTATTGAATTGTAGGGATTTGAATAACAAACTCATGAATATCCAACAGATTTCGAGATCCATGGCCCTTGTAAGAAACGCAGAGAGTTGTACCATGCATAACAATGGAGCCGATAGACATATAGTTAGAGGCTCGATTGACCATTGTACTAAGACCATCGTCTTCCTCGCCCAGTTTAGACTTCTTCTTCTTTGACTTCTTGCCTATGATTGTTCCAGCAAGTGCCTTGCTGTCAGATGCAAAGGAAGCAGCATCAGAATCAACAGTGGATTGACGAGAACTTAGGCTCACGCTATCAGCTGCAAATGTCTTCCTATGCTGCGGTAAATCTTCAGCATCTTCATCAAAGGAGCTGTCATCATCATTATCAGAAGTATTAGTAGAAAACAGATCAGTATCAGCTCGTAAACTTAAGCTTGGAACGCTAAAAGGCGACTGAACACGCGAATCTCGCTTCTTAGCCTCTGCACTCTTTCGGTGATGGAAACCACCAAGTATTCTGGAGCCCACAACACTGCTAGTTTCTGAGAAATTTGTATCAATCGACTGAACATCACTATGAGGTCCACCTTTTCCGCGAGACTTCTGGTCCCGGCTGGAAATACTTCTGTCATCAGAATCATTGCCTGCACCATCCGACTTATCCTTCTTAGGCGGAAAGAGATAGTCAAATATTTTATCCCCAGTATTTCTCTCAAACTGAATCTTCAGTGGTTTCACATTTGTCTCGAATAGCTGCATTATTGGAATTCCACCAATTGGACCAAGCATAACCCACTTGATAGACACCATTTTGACATCATGATCCAGAACACTATTTCCCTCGCTATTCTTAGCGAGATAAGGAGCTAGCACTTCTGGATATAATGCATTGGGTGTAAGATTAAATCCTTGCATCATACCAACCTCCACAGTATTTGAGTTATAGTCTTCACCATGCTGCAGCCGATTGAAAGAAGCATCAGCTAGGCCCATATCCAGTAAAGGCTCTCTCTTCTCGTCGAGCAAATGCCAGATAATCTGGTCTGCACCAATGGCCCATTTCAAGAATTGACTATCATCCTTCTGTCCCTTCAGCAAACCTGTCTTGATGGCAGTAAACATTACAGTCAGTTCCAGCATAAGTTGTCGATATTCAACCTCAACCATAAGCTTATCTTCAGCCATTCGGTCGTTCATATGTGACATGGCCAATGATATAGAAACCTCTTTAGAAAGCTCGTGAATTCTAACAACATCTGCCTGCAAGGCAACAAGTCGTTCAACAGCTTTATCCAAATCTGTGAAATCCGTGGCCAGTAGAACACGATCAATTCTCTCACTTGTTCGCTTGGAAATGGGCTCGGAATACATCAACAGATCCATAACAATAGTGTAAACAGCAAAGTATTGCTGGGAATCACAGCTCGCAACAACTTTTGGAAAGTCCACTAATATTCTGTTCGCGCGGTGTTTCTCGTTTCGAACGGTACTGGAGCAGAAATTGTACTCTGGGTCGTCACTGTCGAGAGAAACACTGCCATTTCGACTAGCAGGAGTAGAGTTAAGCTTCTTCATTCGCATGGAGTTAGGTTTGTCGAATCGGAATATGACATTGGTTGCTGGTATAACCAAATCCCGCTCCAGCGGAGAGCTATCGAAGCAGAGCTCAACTGCCAACCATGGTGGCCACACAGATAATCTCTCATTGCCGTAGTTAGAAGTGCTGAAAAGAACCACCGACTCCTTGTTGACACTATCTTTGTCGAGGACAAAGAATTGAGCATCGTTAAGTCTCACTCCATATCGAGTTTCTGCAGTACCAGAAACATCGTCTTCAATCAAATCTTGATCTATGACACTGACCATTCTCATATCAATATCATGGGCAGTGACGAGTAGACACTGGTCAGGATTTTGCTGGCTGACGAGCTGAATCTGAGGAGAGACAAATTTGACAAGATATGTATCTTGCGAGAAAAAGTTTTCCTTATCAATTCGATGCAGGTCCTCGTCAAAAGATTCCATTCTTGATTGTCCATTTGTCACATTAACCTCCAGAGGGCAATTTCCTTGAGCACTATTTGTGAAGCACTCGCCCAAATGATCCAATTCTTCGCGGGAAAGATTCAATGATTCACCACCTGGCGCTGTTCCATTAGAGGCACCACCTGCTGAAGCCATTCTCTTCTGAATAAGATCCTCCACATATTTAACAGCTCGTCTAGTAGCATAGTAAGCAGCTTGCCTCCTAAACGACACTCTATGCAAATATCGAAATACTGCATTTCGAACGCTGTTGTTCCACTTCAGTTGTACATTATGCACAATGAATCGGTTACTAAACTCGTTTTTAGAGCCTTGTATATCCGCGAGCTCGTTCAGCTGCTGGAAGGACATCTGAGAAGAGACGCTCAACAAAGAAGCAGACTCATCTTCCTGTTCCATTCGGGTTTCATGCTGAGAGAGAAGTACATTAGTTTCTTGCGGGTGCAATCGCTCGTCTTCTTCAGTCCAGAGGCCATTTTGCTGAAGTATGCAACAAAGTACTTTTCGACGGTGCTTTAGCTGATTGACATGCTTCATCATCAACTCAGCCTTCTCCTTGATCTTTACTTCGTCAGGGAAATTCTGCAAATCGCTCTCCAAGGAATCAAGAGTTGCTTCATCGGTTTTAAGCTGCTCTTCAACTTCATGAATACGACTTCTGAGTAGGCTAGATTGAATCTTCTCCGGATTACCATGACCAATTCGACACTTGTGAACCAACAAGTCGCCGAACTTGCGATACTCGTTACCAAGTTCGTCCAACCCGACACTCTCACCACTATTATCAGTCTGCCGATAATATGTAAACTGAGGACTGAATATGACTGGTAATACAGCAACCTTAGGAATGCTGTGAACTGGAGGCGGTTCGTCAATTTCGGTGTAATCGTCGAAGTCAATCCAAGAAGTATCGTTGTCGGGTATTGAAAATCGGCCCGTCGGTGCGTTATTCCAGTCTGCTCCAGCTGAGCCATAATTAGTCGAGGTCTCTCCACTAATTGACGATGTTGGAGAATTTCCTACACCGAGCTTCTTGGCCAATAACTCTTCTGGTGAGTGTTCTTTGAACTCCGCGAGAATGACTCTCAGATCAGTCTTCTTCAGGTTTATTTCACCGAGATTCATCTTCATTCTCCATCTCTTCTTGCTATCACCTTCCTTCAATCTCGGACCTGGCTCTCTCCTTTGATGCAGATCCATCAAGAAAGAATCAATCTTGGCCTTAATACCAGTACAGGATTCTTTGTTATGACGGGTGAGCTCTTCGGAGTGAGGATGTCTGTAGGAATGCGAGATAAATAGCGGAGTCAGCTCCAATTGCATCTGCACACTATACAAAGTGCGACCAAACTTGGGCTTCATTCCCATATCAGGGGCGAAAAGCTTTCCCTGTCGCAAAGGTAAACTTAACGACCCATCAAAAAGAGACCACCACTGTTTGAAGTACCTTATAATCTGTGGAGACAAATGGCCGGTGTTATAGCTGTCCACTCCATGCTTAGTAGGAGACTTAACTGAGATTGCCAAATGAATATAATCGCTTCTAAATCCACGATAAGCATCATATTTCTGGGCATCTTCAATAAAACTAGGTAACAGAAGCTGGACGCCATAATGAGGAAGAGAGTCTGTCGTTCTTTCACCGTTCACGTTGCGCTCGAACATTAATCCTAGTACCCATTCAACTTTACCGGAAAACTTCATCACAACTTTTTTGAAGTTCAGCATTTGTGTGAAATCCCATTTTGTGAACATATTGTAATCCATTGCCTGGACTGATTTCAAATAGTTCAGAGCCATGTTTGTATAATTCGGAACAGCTAAGACATAGTCATTACTCTTGACCACAAAAAACCTTCTAGGATCATCAAACTCATTAATTGAAAGTCGTGCCTGATTTCTCCATCCCATAACAAATCCTCCCGCTTTACCTAGCAGATCGTACGGAGATCTAGAGCCTTGTAGCATCAAGAAAACATCACCCTCATGAAATTGAACCACAACGCGAGCGTGAAAGACCGCTCTCATCTTATCCCAGAATCCCAACTTAGGAGAGATATCCAGAGGGGGTTTACTAAAAGAGTCGAACTGCATCATGGCCGTCTGCAAAGTCGGTTGCATCGAGTTTGCGTAGGTAATTCTGGTTGGGTTTGCTGTGTGCACATCAAACTTCAAGTCAGTGTACATTTTGATTGAGTTGATGGTTCGACAAACATCGACAATGTACTTGTGAGCGAATTCGGTTTCAGGGCGGCTGTCGGCATAAGGTACAATAGGTACCTTTATATGACGTATATTAGATTCCTCGTTGAAATGCATCTCTGCAATAACAAAATTACCCTTAGCAGTAACTGATGACAAATGAACCTTGCCATTGGCATCCTGTTTCAGTTGCTCAGCAGTCAACTCTGGGAAATGAATGAAAGGCAGTGGGAAGTCTCTCAGCTGCACTTTCCATTCACCCATCTTCCAATCCAGATGTAAAGGTATTAAGATTGTGAATTGGGTGTCAAGTGGCATACCTTTACCGACATCGTGAAGATATTCTCTCAGTTGCTCATCTGTCATGTCCGGGTTCGAAATAATAAGATCCATGTCAGTCATCAGCCAACTGAACAACGCAGGATCGTCAGAGTAGTCGACGATTCTCTCATTATCCAGCGTATCTTGCCAGATATGATCTTCTGACCATATATTAGCCATTCCACGTTTGTAGTTGGCAGACCTCTTGGCCCGTGCGTGATTGATTGTCTTTATCCAGGATTTAGAATAATGCTCGAGAAGCTTCTTTCTGGCATGGTCTATACCAACAGTGCAATGATCATCAGGGACATAGCTCTGATTTATAGAGTATAAGCTGCTAGGATGATGCGCCGGCCTCTGAATATGAGGATGCAAAGCATGATGGACAGCTTCTTTGAATCCACCAAGATCCTTCTTTCTTCCTGTTGTTCGGTGTTTGGAAGTCTTTTCCGTATCTCCATCACTTGCAAGACTCGACACACTAGGAGCCTCCCTCAGGCTGTTCGCAGAGCTTCGTGTTGGGTTGATGATACTTCCTAGAGAAGAAGGAACAAAGAACTTGGAGTCTTCAGATACCTTTCTAGTATGCTTCTTGGAATTATTCAGATTCGCCGAAGCTGCTGCAGAAGCAGCTCTGCTCTTAGCTACAGCAGCAGCCTTTCTCTCAAAAATACGCTCCTTCTCGAGTCGTTCTTTCTGCTCCAGATATCCTGCTCTGAAAATCAAGCCCAGGTCAGACTCAAAATGATCGTCTTCCATAGTTATCATGAATGACTTAGTTTTAACTCGAATCTTCGGAAATCTCGGGTAATGCTTCACTTCTTTGGGACCTATTACGAGATCCCACTGTCTGGTTTTATACTGCTTTGAAAGATTGATGCAGCATTTTGCCAGGTTGATTCCATTGTCAAACACTCTGTGAAACAGGAATTGATAAGGTGCATTGATCCTCATCGCGTCAAAATTTAGTGTGAACTTACTGCTTTCGTCTTTATCGTTCAATTCACCCAGCAATCCCTTCAAGGTGACTAATATTGCCCAAGCTCTGGGGACAGTAGGGTGGCCGGAATAGAGACGAATATTTTCAGCACGAGCAATCGGCTTTGTTCCGTAACGCCTGGAGCATGTCAACGCATTGGTTTCAAGCATGATATCGGTCGCGTTAGGAAGATTCATCTTGATTCGAATCATTTCAGTCTTAACTTGAAGAGCAACATAATTGGAGACATGTCTGGCATCTTTTTTCGCAGGATCTTTCTTTGGCGCCATATCTACTGCCAGAGCTGTTCTAACAACGTCAGTGACCAAGAGAAGCAAGAAGAAAATATTTGCGTCAAAAGTTAGAACAGCTTTCTTCATGAGCACATTCAGCTGGACAGAAGGTACCCCGGCAGGAGTAATAGTTGTAGCAGATAAGCTCAAAGAAGGAATATCGACAAACTTGTAGTCTTTCATTTCCCGCAGTCCGTAGGGCTCCTCTACACGATACACTTCAATGCCTTCAAATCCCATCGCAAGTCTTCGGCCATCAGTATCGGACACATACTGCGACTTATTGGGTTGGGACTGAGCAAATGGTGGTTGTTCAGTCTGCTGAGTCCTCGCTTGGGCAAATGATAGAGGTTTCGGTGCATTCTGGCCTTGGGCACCAATCTTATTGGCATCAGCACGATAATCCACAACGCTTCTAGCAACCTTCAAGCTGACACCACGAATCATGCTGTCTTTGGCTCTGGCATTCTCAGTCGCAATTGATGCAGTAATATCAAAAATTTCTACCTTGCATCTTGTGAGCCAATAAGGGACATTTCGTAGGGGTGACTGTGGTACAAGCGGTTGAGGAGGGCCACTCTCTACTGGTTCAACTGGTCTTTCAATATTCTTCGGCTTCCTTCGTAGCTGTTTGGCCTTGTGGAAATGAATGAATACTTCACGTAAGTTGTTCAGAACTTCATCTTTGGTCAACAAAAAGTGTGCATTGTTGAGCCTGGTGCTGAGAGATAGTGATAACCGTGGTTGGGTTGATGCCTTTGCCTTGAAAGAAATGCCTTCGGAGAGGAAAATATCATGTCTAGTTCCAGCACCACTTCTATACCAGTTTTCAAAGTTGCTGCACGTTACATCCACTCCTACTTCGTAGTTGGCCCGCTCCACAGTCAGCGTATGAGTTGCGTCAATGTCACAGTGAACTTTGGAAGCAGCACAAATAACCATTCCTGAGTAGCCGTCCTGCGCGGGAAGTATTATTCTGGCTGCCGGTTCCTCGATATTCAGCCTGATTACTGCCTTGGGTAGCAGCCGTTCGTGTTGGATAGCACTGGCCGAAGATTCGTGTTCCAACTCAGGGCCTTCCTTCACAGTGCCATTCTCCTCCTTTGTCTGTGAAGAAGAATCACAATTTTTCTTCTCCTTAGGACTCTTCTTGGTTTTGGGGCCGGATTGCGCCAGATCTGTAAGAGCTTTCACGAGGACAGGCAATTTTTTTGCATCCAGGTTGAGATTAGGAGTTACTATGTAGACTCCTGCTCTGATGACGCTATCGTTCTTTCTGTCCAGATCCTCTACCATTTGAAGAGTCTGAGCAAATATATTGGTCCTGCTGATGAGAGATATTAGCGGAATGAACCCAATCTCTTCTAAGTCACCATCTACCATCATTCCGAGAGAGAGAGAAGAAAATGTTGCCAGTGCCTGGTGGGCGCAGTCATTTTCGGAGAAATTGAGCTTGAATCCAGGGCTTGCAGGATTGAGTCTCCGCAAGTCGATTGCTACAGCTTCAATTCCGACAGCAAAGCTGGTTAATGATTTGGCATCGCAGTCTTTCACACTAGCAATAAAATCCTCCTTGCTGGCCGGGATACCAAAGATTGTCAGAGCTTCTGTCTTGAAGTCGATTTGCTTGACCACTCTGACAAAGAGAGTGCCAAACTTGGCGAGATTCTTCTTATCAGCGTCTGTGAAAAAGCCTGCATGAAGCCTTGTTGGGCCTTTAACGTCGTCATGTGTAATTGAGCTGCCTTCGATGTCTATGCCGCCGGCAGCGAGGTCGACCAATGCTGAGCGGCGCATTTTCCGTATAGCATACAGCACAAGCAATATCTGGTCCACATGGGCCGTAGTTCGCCCCAGGCGGAATGCTGTGGCCAGTTCTTTGAGAGAAAGGTCTTCTTTACCAAGAATGCCATCGACGTCCAGAGACAGGTTTTCAACGACTTTCTCGTGCTCCTTGCTGATGAGCTCTGTACCCATGTAGACATCGGTGATAAGGATCTTCGCATGAGCAGGGATCTCGCCTTCCTGGGTAATGTAAGAGTCCAGAGTACCTATAAACTTGGGGTTGTTCATGGACTCTCGAAGATCGAGGCGGAACTGAAGGGTGCCCATGAGCAAGGAACAAATGCCCTTGTACGAAAAGGAGGTGTTTTGACAATTGATCTCCAGAACCTTGGCAGTATGCAAGGCATATCTGACAACGTAGAACATTTTTGTCTTAGGAGGCACCAAAGAAAAGACAAAGTGGGCATGGTCTTTTGGCGGTGCTTCTGGAGAAGGAGCAGCCGGGGGCTTTCTCTTATCGTGAGAGGACGTAGCACTGGGATGAAACACCACCTTGGGGTCGAGAGTGACATCGAGGTAATTGACATAGAGCATGCACCATCCCGGTCTGCTAACTGTCGGCCGATGGAACTTGAGACCTATGGCGCTGATTGAAACGGACACGCCAGGCCGCGGGGTGAAAGACACATCTCTGAGAGAGAAGTACCCCAGCCGTTTGATAGATACCCCGGTAGTGATTCTGACTACAGCCAGGGCCAGAAACGTAAACAGGTAGAAAACCAGTAGATAAATTAGCTTAGAGAAAATGAACCTCTGCACCTGGTACAGGGTCTTTGTAGCATTGGAACTGAGAATAGAGTCGGACTGTTTTGGTTCGACGGGGTTAGTAGGGCTGGCACGGACGAAAAGACGACTGGGTAGGCGCACGGGCCGGGAACTGGGCTGACTTACCATTGCAGTGGGAGGTTCACGGCCTGTCGACAAGATTCCAGGGAGGGGGGGTTTCTGCGTTTGCAGCAGGTGCGTATCGCCTTGTCAGTCGTGCTAATCACAGATTATTGGCAGGTTGGCAGGTTGGTAGGTTGGCCCAGGTGGGTAGACTGGCTGGTTTAATGTGGGCAAGCGGGAGGAAAAGCGGGCGGTCGGTCGGTTTCTCGGATACACTGTGTCCGGACAAATACAGCGGCGCAGTAGCGTTTTGGTGCAATCCAAGCAGCACACACAGCAAAAACACTACCCACAGCAACGGGACGGCAGCACAGCAACAGACGGAACGCAAGCACCGGATGTGTACAATGGGGCTGGCAAATGGAGGGGGGCAAGTATGGGGATGCGCTTCGTTTTTACATCCGGGGAGGGGGGGGATCAGGAAAAAGCTGGGCTTAATTCCGTACTTGTGTTTTGCGCTGCTGAGACACTGGAGCCTCAGGGATGCCAGTGTTTGGGGGAGGTCGGTGTTGATCTGGGCGGGTTTCTGCCGTCAAACTAAGCTTTTCCAGCGGCAGCGGCTCAAGTAAGCAAAGCAAACTTCAGCCCATCCGCTAGGAACCCGCCCGCACGGAAGCATTCTGGGAGAGCAGCAAACTACTGGGGGGGTTCCGGGTTTTCCGTGGCTTAACTCCGGAGACGCCGGCCGCCGGACTGGAAGAGCTTGAATTTACTTGTACCGAGCATCCGTGCCATTGCCCTGTTGCTGTGATCGGCGGCATGAACAGGGGCACCCGTCAGCCACATACGTGCTGTGCTGGCTGGTTGCCTGTACTGCACTATCAGCAAGCCGCTAAATTGCAGGGACGAACTATAACTCGCTGCAGCTACAGCCACATACGGTCATGTACACGGCGGGTGCAGCAATGGCACGACCTGTAGCACAGTCGT
Source organism: Zygoascus sp. PK3305 (assembly GCA_023628935.1). Taxonomy (NCBI): domain Eukaryota; kingdom Fungi; phylum Ascomycota; class Dipodascomycetes; order Dipodascales; family Trichomonascaceae; genus Zygoascus; species Zygoascus sp. PK3305. Next base: position 445,451 of record JAMAJS010000006.1, read on the forward strand.
CTTCTGTTATGCTTCATGGTCTAAATATTATTATTATTGACTGGGCTGTGCTCTGCTGTGCTCTACCTACACTTCTCGACCTCTTGTGTCCAGTGTCCAGTGCGCTGGGCTGCGCTCGTTGGGTGTAAGCACTGTGCTGTGCTGCAGACTTGGCTTTCTCCATTGTGATTGACAGTTCTAGTCAGGGGTGTTGGTTCATACGAGAGACGTTGGACAGCATTGTATCACTAGACATCCCCCCAATACAGAGCAGCAAGCACGTGCCCAGCGACATGAGTGTCTTGGTCGCTCAGTGCTGCCCAGGACCCCTCTGACCATATCATCATCTGCTGACAGTATAGCCAGGCTTATTGCATGTTTGTGCTTGCGTTCTCCCTCATCCTTTGCAAGCAGTGGCCGCTCACAATCTCGCTGGGCGGTTTTGCGTTTTGGGTTCCGCTGCAGTTGTCCCCTGAACTGGGTCTGCTCGCTCTCTACCCTGCCTGCCTGAACACCCACCCACCCCACCAACACCCAAAGGCTCCTCCAGCCTCACCTCTTTTTCGCACAGGTGAAATTTTTATCCTCATACAACTAGGTGCACTCTTGAACCCTAGTACCAGCAGCTCCACACCTGCTGTTTCCAATTGCACACTTAGTTTCCTTGTTTCGGCTACATTCCGTACTACTCTCAAGATGGTTAAGAAGGGCGTGAAGATGCATCTGTCTGAGTTCCAGGCAGATGAGGCGTTTGGCCCCTCCAGCGTGGGTGGCTCCTGGGCCGATGAAGACACCCAGGACGTCTTTGCCAACCTGCCTCTGCCCTCCGCTCAAGGCTCCCGAGGAGGCTTTGACGATGACCGTGCCGGTGGCGACTGGCGTTCTGGCGGCCCCCGAGGCGACAGAGAGCCCATGTATGCGACCCGAGATCCCGTGCCCATTCCCGACGCTCCCCCTTACACGGCCAGACTGGTCAACATCGACTACTCTGCTTCCGAGACTGAGATTGAGGAGCTGTTCTCCTCCGATGACTTCAAGACCGTGGCTGTTCGTCTGCCCCGTGACGCTGCCACAGGCAGAATCAGAGGCTCTGCATTCGTTGAGTTCAGCGACCGAGCCTCTTTGGAAAAAGCCCTGACTCTGGATGGAACCATGTTCCTGAAGCGTCCTCTGCGAGTTCTGGTGGCTGAGCGACGAGAGGATGACCGGTTCGATGGCGACTGGCGGTCCAACCGATCGGGTCCCCTGGCTCCCCGTGGTGGCCCCCGAGAGGGTGGCAGCGGCCGATACGGCGACCAACCTGACGACCTGCGAGATTACGACTCGTGGGAGCGACGGGGCCCTCTGCCTTCCCGTGATGACCCTCATCGAGGTTCCGGACGAGGTTTCCGAGAAGAGCCTGAGGACAATCGAAACTACGACAGCTGGGAACGAAAGGGCCCTCTGCCCACCGGTGGCCGACGGGAGTTTTCCGGTCCCCGACGAGAGCGACGAGAGCGGGAGTTCCAGCCCACTGTTGCTGACTTGGATGACAACTGGAGGACGCGCAAGAACGCCGCTGCTGGCGGTGATAACAAGGCCAGCCGGCCCCGTCTGAACCTGCAGCCTCGAAAGGCCTCTGGTGAAAACACAAGCACCAGCAGCGGCCCGCGATCGGCTTCTTTGTTCGGAGCAGCTGTTCCAGTCGACACTGCCCGAAAGGAGCAGGAGATTTCCGACCGACAGGCCAAATTGGATCAGCAGCGACACAAGAAGCGAGAAGAAAAGGAAGAAAAGAAGATAGAGCAGACTCGAAAGGGCTTCGAGGCTCTGTCGACGGAGGACGATGATGAGGAGGACAAGGAGGAAAGTTCTGAGCCTGCTGCTGCTGCTGATGCTGCTGCTGCTGACAAGCAGGAAGAGCCTGCTGCTCCGGCTGCTTCTGCTGAAGAACTCGAGTCCGGTGAATGGGAGACTGTGGCCAAGAAGGGCAACGCCAAAAAGTAGAAGAGCCCTGTCTGGTTATCTACGTTACATTATTAGATTAGGATGCTGTATGTGTATGAATTCAATTCTGTTTAGTATAAGTATGATGCAGGCTGCTGAAGATGCCCCACACTCCACTGATGGATGCTCAGAACCCGTAATGATTGTACCCTGCAGAACCCCACAAGACTCGCTCACCCCATAGAGATCTGGCAACACGCACAGCCTAATCACATTGTACACACTGTATACACAGTACCTCTACATACATCAGCTTGCGTGCGACCACTGGTTGATGCCAATTGCTGTTTTGTCGTCTCGATGGCCTGCGGCTCTATACTCTGCTCAGCTCTGGTGGAGTCTCGCCCGCCTCCCTGCAACAACACCCACAGCCCTCCAGACTGACACAGTCAACCGAGAAGGGCTGAAAAAAAAAAGAGCTCATCGCCTCCCCGCGCAGCCCCTGCTAGCCACCATTCATTTTCCAGTGGCTCTCCATCTCCAGTCCCCGGGTACTCAATGCGCTTGCAACCCACCTAGCGCAAGCAATACCGAGCGCTGCCAAGGGCGGGGTGTCTCTCCTGCTGTGCTGCTTGCCTAGCTTGCCGTATTCGTACATGCACACTTCCACTCCCCTGCTATCACGATTCTCCATCCATCCCACCCACCACTTCTGGCACCACCGCCCGCCAGCAACCAAGTGAGCCAAACCAAGCAACCCCGCCAACCGCCTGCCTGATTCTGGTAAACGAACCGGCCAGAATCTCCCCCTGCTCCACCTCCAAAGGCTTGTTTCAGCCTCTGTACTTGGTCGTCGCTCTCTGGCATTTCGTTTGCCTCCTGCTGCTAAAACCCTCGTCCGTCCACAACTGACTGGTTGTGTGTGTTTGTGTGCCTCTGTCAACCCACTGCCACACTATATTTTCCCACCAACCCTTTGTATCTCAACGCCCCCCTCCCAGACATGGGGAACAATAACTCAAAGCCCAAGCGGTCCGATGGGCTGCAACAATATCCCTCGTTCTCAAGGACTGATACCCAGACGTCGGTCAAATCTTCACGGTCAATTCGCTCCAAAATGTCTGCCAAATCCATTGTCTCCGACTCGGGATCATTCAAGTCTGCCCAGGATGTCGGCAACAACCAGGCTTCTCCTCATGAACGGTCGGCTTCTGGCAAAAGCTCGCTAGCCGCCGGCGACTCCAGGTCGGCGTCGAACTCCAACTTGTCCACCAGCGCTTCCTCGGCCGCTAAAATGGGCCCCTCACTCGCTACTCCGCAAGGCACCTCCATGGACAGCAACGGCTACCCGTTTCCGGTCGTTGATAACGCTAACCTTCCGCCTTCTCTGCAGCAGTGGGAGCCCATGGAGCCCATTCTGCTTCATAGAGACCGTGATGGCAATCTGACGCCTGCCGTTGGCACGCCCACTGCTGGTGGTTTTGCTGCTGCTGCTGCCCAGGCGTCGTCACCTGCTGCTGTTGCTGCTCCTTCTTCTGGTGCTGCGGCGGCGGAATCCTCGACTGCCGGTGATAACGGCAATTCTGGCTCAAACTCTCCAAAAACACCCACTCCAGGTGCTCCCGCTGTTCCAGAGACGGCTCTTAGCCAGTTGTCAATCGATGGCAGCTCCTCGGTCGCTAAGGGCACTCCCACTACGCATGCTAGCCATGTCCCGTCTCCGTCCCCAGGAGCACCGCTCAACAACATCAACCCACCGTTTTCCTCGGCTCCCACGACTCCGCTAAATGGACCTTCCTCTGCATCTACTCCTCGAAGTATTCCTCTGATTTCGCATCAAAGCTCCCCAGGTGGTGTCTTGAATATCGACGAGGTCATCCAACGACTGCTGGATGCCGGTTACAGCGGAAAGATCACCCGCTCTGTGTGCCTCAAGAATAGCGAAATTGCCGCCATTTGCCAGACAGCCCGTGAAATCTTCCTGTCTCAGCCAACGCTACTAGAGCTCACCACACCCGTCAAAATTGTTGGCGATGTGCATGGCCAGTACGGTGATCTGATCCGCATGTTCGACATGTGCGGGTTTCCTCCCTCTGCAAACTATTTATTCTTAGGAGATTACGTTGATCGTGGAAAGCAAAGTCTGGAGACCATTTTGCTATTGCTCTGCTACAAGATAAAATATCCCGAAAACTTCTTCCTGCTTCGAGGCAACCACGAGTGTGCCAATGTGACCCGAGTGTATGGATTCTATGACGAGTGCAAGCGAAGATGCAATGTCAAAACCTGGAGGGTATTTATTGATACGTTTAACTCACTGCCCATTGCAGCAGTAGTTGCCCACAAGATCTTTTGTGTGCATGGCGGTCTTTCTCCGGCCCTCAACAGCATGAATGAAATCCGACACATTGAACGGCCCACTGACGTGCCAGACTATGGCCTGCTGAATGATCTACTATGGTCTGATCCGGCCGACACCTCCAATGAATGGGAGGACAATGAGCGTGGCGTGTCTTATTGCTTCAACAAGGTGGCCATCAATAAGTTCTTGGCAAAGTTTGGCTTTGACCTTGTTTGCCGAGCCCACATGGTCGTGGAAGATGGCTACGAGTTTTTCAATGACAAAAGCCTGGTGACAGTGTTCAGTGCACCAAACTACTGTGGAGAATTTGATAACTGGGGTGCAGTCATGTCGGTTAGTGAAGACCTGTTGTGCACCTTTGAGCTGCTGCGCCCGCTGGATAGTGTGGCCCTCAAGCAGGTTATGAGGAAGGGAAAGAATGAACGACGCAGCAGTATGTTGGTCAACCAGCAGAGCAGTGGTGCTGGCCCCCAGTCTTTTTAATTTACTGTGGATCTACTGCGTTTGTTTAGTCAGGCGGAGTTTACAGAAAGCGATGCTGCTTCTTCTGCTCGTCCTACCCCCCCCCCCCCCCTCAATCTCTCGGTGAGGGTGCGTATGTGTGTGCACTCTCATCCAACGATGCACTCACCCACCCACCCCCCATTCCCATGCCCTCTTCCTTTGTATTTGGATAACGGCAATTATATGTATATACAAGCGTGGTAGAATTATGCTAGCTATCTATTGTCTGATGGATGAATGCCATTAACTTTATTTGCTTGCTCGGGTTCGTAATGTCATGTGTGTGTGGCACGCAAAGTGGACCACAGAGATAGAAGGAATATCAGCCAAAGATTGGTGAGTTGTACTTTTCACCATATAAGACCTCGTTCACTGAGGATATTGGCAGGTCCCATACGCCATCGGAAGGGGAAAAAAGGTACTTATCGACCAGTGGAGCGTCAATGACCTTTGCATGGTCATCAGTGATGGTGGTAAGACTAGTAGGAGGATAGGTGAGATGCTCTACATTATAGAGCGCCAGAGCCACATATATATACAATAAAGTCATTATCAGAAAAGAAGGGATCACGACAGCCCACCAGCGTGACGGGAAGTAATAAATACTGAGGGCATGGAGCCAGGAGCGAGGCAGCAGAGCCCAGGCCAGGTAAACCACCAGCACGACAAAAGAGCCCACGTAGAGCGCGAAGCCAAAGTACTCCGTTTCCGGGGGGACCACTGCGCCACCAACTGTCACGTCACTCTCCTTGGCCAGTCGGTCGTCCTTGTCGGGCTGTCTTGATGGCATGGCACCGGAGAGGGTGGGGTGGGGTTTCTTCTGTGTCGAGCGTGGAGGTCTGTGGTATTTAGCGTAGCGTGGAGAAGCACAAGAGCTGGGAAGCACAGAGCCCCACTGAGCGAGCGTAGGGCTGGCTGGTTGGTTGGGTCTGGTTGGGTGGTAACGTAATAGGGTGGATACTGCGGGTTGGGCTGGGTAGCGAGGTGCAGCTAGGTGGGTGGAGTAGGTGGGTAGACAAAATTCCTGGGGGTACCGGATTCAGCTACGTGCCTTAGCATGTTCTACGGGTGTTCCACAGCGTGTTCCAGCCTGTTGTCTGGGAGTTTCCATAGTGGGCTTCGACACCAATCCGGTTAATCAGCCAGCAAGGCCCGCCAGCTGACAGAGTCCGCCTGCAATTTGGGCACGCAGCTAAACTACACTATAGTAGGCAGCCAGACATGTGCTCACGGATGTGGCCGGTGGAAACCAGCTTAATTCCGTCGGTGGTGTTTCGCAATGCACACGACTCCACGGAGTTGAGCGCAGCGGGCAGTTCGGCCTTTGCTCGTCAGTCGTGGCTGGGTGAGTGGGTGTGTGCCATTGTCTGCGTGCCGTGAGTGGCTCACAGCGAACGGCACGGTATTACTACCTTCAGAGTCCGTCCATAGCCACGCAGCAGCGCAGAGCCGTGAGCCAGCCGGAAATACCTCACTCAACACTGTGAGAGCCTGCGAGCCAGTGCAGCGCCGTGAGAAACACATAGCGGTGTGTGCAGCTGTTTCGGCCGACGCAGTCTGCTTCACGATAATAGGGGTATGCAATTGACAGAAGGCGGTCATATCCGAAATAATATGCCCACCGCTGCTCGCCTACTAGTCCCAGCATAGCATAACCTTCCAGCACAACAGAGTTTGGTTGACAAGGGGCCAGCCGTCATTTAAGGATTCAACGGGCAAAGTAAGATAACCTAGCGACGATAGTGGGTGCGGAGCTCAGCTGTGCCCGAGCGGCAGCTCCGTCCCGGCATGTGTATCTATCTAATCGGTTGGGCAAATGTAGTGTTTGGAGCTCCGTGTTAGCCTCAGGTTGGACAGCTTACTCCGTTTATCTGATGCAGTGCACTACGTTTGAGAGAGAGAGTGAGTGTCTATACACCCCCTTCTTGTGCATTGCAGTACCATTACCAATTGCCTTGTGCGGGCCCCTCCTCAACTCAACTCACCAATATTAAGTGCCAGCAAGAAACTCTAAACCAATCCCTCCCCGGCCAAGGTGCAAACAAGCCGCCTTTGGTCCGAATCTGCTGTTTACCACCTCCTTTACAAATCTACCAGCCAAGCCGCCTGTCCGTTGGTCTGAGCCTACAAAACTGCTGGGTCGGTCTCGTGCTCTACTCGGGTCTCCCACCCGTCGGGTGAAAAATTGCCTGTTTAGGCAGGTAGCTTTGGGGGCGATGGGCGAGACAAACAGATACTTTTTGTCCCCCCCCCCGCGCCTCAGCTAATCGCTCCATGCACATTTAGTTTCCTCAAATGGCACCTACGATATATATAAGCCTGCCCCAGGCCTGTTTACTCCAGCCCTCTGCCCTCACCAAACGGCTTTTCTTTGTAAAACTATACCCTTCTAGCAGTGCGATTCGCTAGCAGTCCTGTTCCCCGGTGAAAATGGCTGCTCCTCCGCTGACTCATGACCATCGCGGACGGCCTCTGAACCCGGCCCTGTCGGAGCTTCTCCGCTCCACAGTGATCCCGGTGCCCAAGACTCGCCGCCGGTCGCTACGACCCGCTGTCAAGCTGCCGCCGCTGGTGAAACATCATCACCACCATGGCACCGGCAGCACCCACAACAGCTCCGCCCAGCGCTTCTATGCGCTCGAAGACGCCCGCTCGGATGTATCCTTGGCCTCGTCGACATCCTCATTGTTCTCGGCCCTTTCCAATGCTACCGCCAGCTACAATGTCCCCGAAGAAGCCCAGCATGACAACGAAGAAGACGAAGAAGACGACGACGAAGACAAGGACACAACCGACTACAATGACTCGTCCTCCACGGCCTCATCGCTACGCCGACCGTCTCTGAGAGACCTATCTGGATACCTGAGTTTTTCTTTTATGGACTCGCCGCTGCCGTACCAGCGGGCCTGGCCGTCGAGAACCCATTCCCACTCTTCTAGGACGGAAATGAGCTGCTTTTCTGGCGAGGACGACGATGATAGTGTTTCTTCCTCTGTGTCGGGCTTTTACATGTCTCCTCCTCTATCTACTGCTTCAGAAGGAATTTCCTCTGACTGTGCAATTGCTCCGGCTCCTGCTACTGCTGTGTCGCGGCATCTTCGCCGACGTATTGCCGTTCCCCCTGTGGAATCTTCTCTCAAGGATCATCCTTTGTCTGACTCAGGTCTCGAAGACGACAATGCCTGCCTTGATTGGCCATCCCCTGTAATGGTGGAGCCTAAAGAAGCCCGGGCAGTTTCATCCAAGAAGTCCTTTGTCTCTAATCTTACTGCATCTCTCAAGGCGCTCTCCAACGTGGCCCAGTCCTTCACTACCACCCAGGAGAACATTTGTGCCTCAAAATTAATGGCTTTTAGCCCCAGGTGTACCGATGAATCTCTGCCAATTATCCGAGCATGTAATTCGCGAGCTCCCCAGGCTGTTGCCTCTTCCACTACTGCTCCTTGTGTCACTCTTGCCCCCGCTATTTCGCTAAAGACGTACAGCGTGCAATCTAGCCAGATTCCGCAGCTGCGGTCGCGTGAAGTACGAATGAATAGTGAATTCTACCGGGTTTACGCTCTGGAGTCGCTAATGCGCCAGCATGGAAAGCTGGATGATGACTTTCAGGGCCGAGCCCAGATGATACTGGCTCCTCGGCAAGACTACAATCAGTATGTACTGGGCGACGAGGATGATGGCATTGAGAAAATCTATGGCATTCGAAAACGGTTTGTTTCTAGCTTTGATATTAAGGATACGTCGCACAGGTCCTCTTCCCTCAAGTCTCGGAGCTGGACAGCCATGTCTGCAGCCGACGGTGAGGATCTCTAAGAAAGGGGGGTGTCGGCTACTGCATTCCTATCAGTGTGACAAATCTCTCCGGTGGGGGGAATGGAATTCCACCAATTGCAAATTAACGAGGTTGTCATAATCAAACGGCGATCGTCTGTCTGGGCCTCCTTGTTTGGCATGAATACCGGTCCACCCCCAATGAGCAAGCCGATTATCCGCCAGAGCCGCTCGTTCTTTGGACGGACTACTTCCCGCTCAGGTGCGGCGCCCACTAGCGGCGTCTATATTATTTATACTTGCATTTTACGTAATCTGGTTAGGTTGGTTTTATTCACAATATATTCCTATTGCATTTGACATTTTATCTCCATTTTTATTATTTTCTTTATGAGAGAAACATTTTACCTTACAATGCTTTGAGCCATTTGAGTTTTTAATACCGTTGGCCATTGTTAGGGTTGCGGCAAATGTTCTCTCACCCCCAAATATCCTCTGAATTTTTTTTCTTTTAGCCTGGTTTGGTGCGCCGCACCAGAGTTCCAGAATACCCTCAATACATGGATTTTATCACTGACGAATCAACAGCTTCCTGTCATGTGAAATTGTCTCGCCGTTAAAACAATGTTACTATTATACAAAAGTTGTTACTGCAATACCAAAAAAATGCTACTGATACCAAAATGCTACATCTCAAACTCCCGTTTCCCGCACACTCGTAAGACTGCCACCATTGCCCAAGCCGCGTTTCACATTATCCACCAGCTCCCGTAGCTCCCGAATGCTTCTCGGAACTTCATCCCGCTGCTCAAATGTCTCCCCAAGCGGCAACGACGTTGCCTCAACGTTTCCTTGAGGCGATGAGCTGAGCTGCGGCGCAGGCTTGACAAACCGTTGCAAGACACGTAACGAGGAAATTTTTTCAAGAGCCGCTTGACGCGCCTTCTCTTTTTCCTGCTGCTGCTTCTGCTGGGCAAGCAGACGTGCCTGTTCTTGTTGAGCCAGCTGCTCATCGTGCAGCCGTCGGATCTCGGCTTGGCCATGCAAGGACAGCTCGGGCCGGAACAAATGGGCCCACTTCTCCAGAGCTTTAACCAGATTATCCTTAGTCGGAGGATCAGACATGGTGCATACTAGCACTCTTCCTAGACCTTGCCCACCATGCTGTGAAAATACTTTGTTTCCTAGTTGGTATACCTGGGCATCGCCCAAACCCCATGCCACCAACAGCAAATCCACTTTAAACCTAGAAGCAGATGTAACGGCGTCAAGTAAAAAGCTAATCTGCTGTAGACACTCATCCTCAGTAATAGAGCCTGAAATAACATATAGCAACATTCCCATATCTTTAAAAGACTCGGGGTCATTGTATAGCTTCATGACCTCGACACTGGTCTGTCCGTTGGCACTCTCCACAGCGCGGTTTTCGACGGTAGAACTTAATCCGAGCTTCGCTTGAATCCAGGCACCAATCGTGGCTATGTTCCAGTCATTGCAATATACACCGATGGCCACACGACGATCCTTTGTGGTGCCGCTTGCAAAAAAAGCTCTCTCTAGACCTGGAAGTAATACCTCCGACAAATCCAGCGGGCCCCAGACTTGCGCAAGATGGGCCCTAGCCCCCTCAACGATAGCATACTGCTCCTCATCATTCATTGGAACGCGCCGTTTAATTGCCGTTGTGGCTGTGCCGCCGCTATTACGCTTCCTTCTTCGGACATTCGCATCGGGCAGGTTCGGTGACAGTCTGCCTAGCTGCTGTGTGACAAGGTCATATTCCTGGCGCCGCAATTCTCGCTCTTTCTGGGCTTTCAGGGCCTTGCTCATCGCCATTTTGATGCTATGAATAGCTTTGGCTTTTAAATTCCGCTCATACCATTGGTTGCTGTATGTCTGTGCAACCGCCTTGTGATATGCCTCTTTAATGAGGGACGAATAGATATCAGAGCTCACTGCCTCTATTGCCTCAGATCTCATAGTCCTTACACGAGAAATCCTTTCCCACGACACTCTGATCATTTTGTGAACTGCATCGCCAACTACTTGCTGAACAATGGAGTCTCTGGCCTTCTGCACCTCCCATTCTTTGTAAGGAGGAGGCTTTTGTAATGCAGGTGGAGAAGAAACAGTTGATTCTATCGATCCTTGTGCCGGAAGCTGTACAGGTGTTATGGTAGTCTTCTCTACCCCATTTTGCTTTGTTGAAGACAGATTTATACTGCTAGGTTGCTTGAAGAGCAACGGCTTTTCTTGTTGCACTTCAATATTTGGGGTTACCGGTCCAGCTTTGTTTGTCAAAGAAAACATGTTTGATATCGGCTTCTGCTGTTGCTGCTGCTGTTGCTGTTGCTGCTGTACCGGCTTCTGCTCAGGTTTGAACACATTAGACTGGACATTGAAAGCGAACGGATTTGCGACATCAGCAGCTTTAGGAAGCGAGAATACTGATTCATTCGCCTTCACCGTAGCTATGGGTGACACAGAATTTCCCAAGGGGGCACCAAAAGGACTGGCTTGAGAAGCAGCGTGCCCTGTCGCACCAAACGCAGACACAGGCTTGGCCAAAGGCTTGCTAGAATGTTGGAAACTGGAGCCGGTCATGGAAATAGGCTGCTCTCCATTTTCATCATATATTATTGAGCTGTAGGATGGCCATTGTTGAATCCTAGACTCTATTAGGGAGCTGAACGCCTGTTGTCGTGGCTTAGCATTGCCGATTTTTTCATCAGTGAGGGACGTCAAATCGACGCAGGTTATGCCATTATCATCAGTAGTAATAATTAAGTCGTAATGCTCACAAAAGCTTTTCGTATCGTCGTCATGGTCGAAACCAAGCATGCGGGTAAGCCTGGGAACTGAAAAAGGTTTGCCACGAACGTGGTATGATCTTGACATGGCCTTTAATGCATTGATTCGAATGGAGTTGAAATGGCTTTCCATCAAACATAATAAGAGAATAGGCACATTGCTATCTGCCTGGACAGTATGAAAAAAGTCGACAAAGAGGTTAGGAGCATTTTCGGTGTTGGTTCTGCCTCTCTCGACAATCAGGTTCTGCTGTACCATAGAGCGAAACTTGAGAGCATACTGAATAACTGGGGAGTTCCACTTGTCTGTAGGCAGCTGTTGCTGAATCTGCTGTTCGACGTCAGGATCGCGCAAGTGGCTGATCAGTTGGTATGCGCGCATCTCACTTTCGCGATGAGAAATGTCAGCCAAGCCCTGTTTCCGGCTGTCGGAATAAAACTCAGACAGTGTTTGCAGAGCTTTGTTCATCTGCTCAAGCTCCTGCTGCTGAGAATACTCTTGCTGGGAGCCAGCCATAATATGCAAAGAAAGGATATGGATTCTGACAATGAGCTCATTGCAGTCAAATGCCTCTGGGCCAGAATAGTTTTGATATGTGAAGTCCTGCCGAATTGATCTAGTTCTGTCCCACAGAAAAGAATGCGAGGTGGGCAGTTTGGGTAGAACATTGTCAATGAGGTAGCTGAGAGTCTGGCGAAGAATGTGAGGAGGCCGGACGTCAGACGGTAGTGGGGGAGGTTGACCAGCGGCAGGTCTTGAAAACGCCTTAATGGCATATTCTCGAGTGACTTTGCCGGTAACAGGGTCTTTTTCCAGCTGCTTGACGTTGTTTTCGTAGGATCGTCTGATCCGCTCAAAGATGGGACACATGTCCATGCAGGAGCCCACAAACGTGATGGCCTGATCCAAGCGTTTGCGGGTGTTTTCTCTATCGACAAGTCCCCTATCTTCCATTTCTTTACGCTCGGTCTCGCGCATGGCTTGCAGCTTCTCGTACAGAGTCTGCATATCCGGCACGGACATCTCGACCTGGATCATCTGCTGCTGGTTGGCGACATCCCATGGATCGGGAGCCACATCAAGAGCGCGTGTGGGCCGTGCAGGTGCCTGCAGGTACGTCGGAATAGTCCGCTGTTCATACGGGCGCGGTTTGAACCCGGGCTCTGTGGGGTTCTGCGCCTGGTTCTGGCCCTGGGCCCTGTTGCCAGACCCAGCTCCAGCTCGGGCATGGCGGCGGCCATTGCCCTGTAGGTTGGAGTTCTGAGCACCACTGTTGCCCTGGCCACTCTGCACATTGCCTTGATTGTTTCCTGTGTTGTTTCCCTTGCGTTTCCACTGTCTAGTGCGCCTCTGCGCGCCAGACCCAGACGAAGACTGCATCTACCAGTCAGTCCATCCGTACCAGCCAAAAGCTAGCTGTGTTGGGTTTTGCGTGTGTGTGTGCGTGGTGTGGTGGTTGGGAGTTTGTTGGCAGGTGTGGGTGGATAGCGACCGAACAGCTGGTTGCTGGTCCTCCCGCTGCTTACGTGCACAGCCCTGCACTGCGATCGCCCACCAGCCAGCGAGAGGGGACTTTGGCACGGCAACCATGGGAGCCAGCGAGGCCCCTGTCGCCCTCCCCCCCCCTGAAAACAAACACAAAACTTAGTTCAGGGAGACGACGGCCGGTATTGAGCAGCTGGATATTGACAGGCAAGCTGGCAGGCAGGCGGCAGTCTCAGTCGGAGCCAGCCCAACGCTGGCTGGGTTTTGGGCGATCGGAGCCCGCAATCTGAATCTGAATCTGAATCTGAGGGTTCCTGCGGCGAGGACACCCACGTCCCCCACTGTGCAATGGAGTCACTCACTATCTTCGTGGATGTCAATAAAGATTGGTTCGTGTTAGTGCCCACGCATGCCGATCTCGACAAAATGTACGCAGCGCAGTGCAGCACTGGGGGCTGCAACCAACCAGGCAGACGACGATGAAGTTGGCATTTGGCAGGTCAAATCTAGTCTACAGGCCGCTTCCCTCCCCCCCTCTCCCACCCTTTGCTGCTTTTAACCTGCTCCGCTGGCTAACACCAGACAAGTTCAGGACGCCATGAAAATTAGACATCGGTTTCCGCAGGCGGTGCCGACCTAAAGTGCGCTGGTTATGATTTCCTGTTCTAGTGGTACGCCCAACTCTACTCACCCACGTACGCCCAAATTCCCTCCTAACTACCTACTTGCAACACCAACACTTTACAGACACTCACTGCTTCTCCGACAACTGCACGAAGGCAACAAGTAGGTGCCCAATCAACCCTATTGTGCTCGTGTATCTCGGACTGGAGCCTCCCACTCGCCATCATGTATGACTGGGCTACCACGGTCGTTGACCGGTACACTGATCACCAGGCCTATGTCATGCGGGTTCTGTCGGTTACCGCGTCCTGCCTCAGCATTGTTTTCGGGCTCGGGGCGTTTTATTTATACTACAGCATGAAGTCTCGAGTGTTCCGCCATCAGTATGTATTGTTTTATGTGGGTTTGCGCCGTTGATTCTGTCGTTTTTACACTGCACCTGCTGTGTGTGCATCCCTGCGTCTTTTTTTACCACCCCCCTCCCCCGTAACTAACCCATCCCCTCTCCAGGCTCATTCTTCTACTGCTGCTCTTCGACTTTGGAAAGGCCGTTGTGCTCCTGTGGTATCCTGCTCGGGTCCTCGTCGTCCAGTCCGCCTACGACAATCGAAATTTCTGCGACGTTGTGGGCTTTCTGACGGCCTCTTTCATCGAGGGTGCCGATTTTGCAGTTTTCTTTCTCGCAATTCATACCGCCCTCTTGGTGTTTATAAAGTATACCGGTAACGAAGGCGGCCTTTACCGTTACAGATACTATGTGTATGGCTTCACCATATTGATGCCTCTGGTGATGGCATCATTGGTCTTTATTGACGATGGCCGAGCAGCATTCAAGCCTTACATAACATGGTGCTATCTGCCTATCCGGCCAATCTGGTATCGTCTGGTTCTTTCCTGGATACCCCGATACATCATCATTGTGTCTATTATCGCCATTTATGTCTCTATCTATGTCTACGTCAAACTGCAGTACCGGGAGGTGATCAAGAACTTCACCGAGTCCCAGCGCTATGCCGCACAAGGCAAGCCTGTGTTCGGCTCGGGCATCAAGGGCAAAGTCAGACACGTTGTTTACTCTTTTCTTACCGTTATTGGTGGTCTGCCGGGCCTATCATTTATGCAGACTTGGATCGAGCGAAAAATGACCTCCTACAATGAAAGCAACACCCAGAATCCCGGCAACATGGACCCTCAAATGGCCATGATGATTGAGATCCAGCGCGACCAAATGAAAAAATTCGAAATTAGGAGAAACAATATTGAGCGGCAAATCCGCTCCATTTTCGTTTATCCTGTCGCCTACATTTTCCTGTGGTTGGCTCCTTTTGGGCTGCAAACTATCCAGTACAATTACGAATTTGAGCATGGAACCGTGTTTTGGATTTCTGCCGCCGCTGCCTTTATGCAGCCCTTCAACTGTGTCGTTGATTCTGTCGCATTTTTCATCAGGGAACGGCCACTGAAGAATCACGAGGAGAAGATTTTCACCAAGGAGAATGGCGACCGTGTTAAAAGAGCATTTACTTTTGAAAGAACGGACACTTCTCTGACCAGTGGAGGCATCAATACCAATGTCGTCTCTCGTGGAAGAATGAACACTGAGATGGCCGAGAATCCTATTTATGAGGATAAGGATATCCAGTACGGTGAAGGGGGACACAGCCCCACATCAATGAAGTCTCAGGCAAGCCCTAATTACTCGGCTCAGGACACTATTTATTCAGCTGCTTATAATGGTACCAACAGCAAAATCACGCATCGCAGCTCTTATACCCAAGACCATGGTTGGGTCGATCCGTTTGCAGCCACCACTGCGCGTCGGCTAGACGACGAGGAAATGGGTCCTGACATGGATAGTAGCGACGAAGATGCCAGCAGTCAGGTGGATATTTTGGAATTTCTGAGATGATGTGGGAGGAGACCTTTTAATGCATGTAAAAATAATAGGGATGATTCTTTTAGATCCAGTAGTATGATTTATTATATATGATATGTGGATGTATATCTGGACAGAGCAGACAGCTTGTTTGCGCTGGACAGAATAGAAACGGGCGAGGGATACACAAGATAAATACTGTGTCATATTTTCCAATATCAAGCACCATTCTGTCTTGCATTGCAGCATTCTCCCTATAAATTGCGTTTAGTGTATCAGAATTAAGTAGGTAGGCGCACATTTTGCAAACTATTACATCACATTTACATTTCTGTACTTTTCTATTGGAGTCCAGTTTTTAGATGAGACCCTTCTTAGCCAGGATCTCGGCAATGAGGATACCTGAGCCAGCAGCACCGAGAACGGTGTTGTGAGACAGAGTAACAAACTTGACGTCCAGAACAGGGTCGGGTCGGATTCGTCCAACCGATACAGCGTATCCACGGCCAACATCTCGGTCCAATCGAGGCTGGGGTCTATTTGGCTGCTCCAACACTTCCAATACTTGTTCTGGTGCAGAGTGGCACCCCAGAGCCTGGGACTCTGTGGTGAACTCTCGCAGGGTCTTCTTAATGTCTTCGATGGAAGGGGCCGGCTGCTTTGCAAATTTGAGGCTCACGCAGGCAGTGTGGCCATCTGTGACAGGAACTCTGTTGCAGGAGGCAGAAATCTTAAGGTCGTTTTCGGGGATCAGGTTGAAAGTAACCTTGTCCTCAGCAGTTTGGCACAGAATCTTTCTGGGCTCCCATTCAAGCTTGTCTTCCTCCCCGCCGATATATGGGATCAAGTTGTCCAGCACATCCATGGAGGGGACACCGGGAGAGAAGCCGGCACCAGAAACTGCCTGTAAAGTGGTCAGAACTATGGTCTCGATGGGACCGTACTTATCCTGAAGAGCCTTGAGGGGCACAACAAGACCTGCAGTAGAACAGTTGGAAATGCAAACATGAAGACCTTTACCGTCAGGGTTCTTTCTGTACTTGAAGATGTCTAGATGCTCAGGGTTGCAGGTGGGCACTACCAGAGGCACATCGGGGTCTCGTCGGTAGTTTTTGGCATTGGAGATGACGTTGAGCCCGCTGTCGACAAACTCTCGTTCAATATCGCCGGCATAGTCACTGTCCAGACCAGAGAAAACTGCATCCAGGCCCTTGAATTCGGAGGCCTTGCACTCTTTGACAACAATATCCAGCACCTTTTTGGGGATTCGGGAAGTCTGCTTCCAGTCGACAACGTCGCCGTACTTCTTGCCCGCCGATCGGGATGAAGCACCAAGCACGGCCAGCTCAAAGTCCGGGTGGTCTGCTAACAGCAGAATAAACCGCTGGCCCACGGATCCAGTGGCTCCTAGAACGCCTACTCTCTTTTTTTCGGGCATTTTGAGTATATTTTGTGGTTGGTTTTCGTATACGTGCTCAGGGATGAAACTCAACTAAATAGTTGGATGCAAAGAGTCAGAGCTCGCGAGATGATGGGCTTCGGTGCACCAGCGCAACCCAGAAACTTCTCCCACAGCCTTACCATCAACACCCCCCCCCCCCCCGACTAACCGATCCACCAACAATGCAGCGCCCGCTGAGTTTGGGGAGGCCGTTTGCAGCTTCCAGTGCCTCTGGCGACCGCAAGGTTCAGGCCACAGACTTTGATGCGTTGGCCAGCAAGTACTCGGCTGCCCAGAGGGGCTACTTGGCTGATCCGTTCCTGGATGCCATGGTGCTGGGTGTCAAGGCCAGCATGGGACAGCTGGTGGCCCGAGACACGTTTGTACCAAAGTTCCCGCTCATCAATCGGGGCACTTATGCTCGTTTCCGAGCCATTGAGCAGATTCTGGCCATTTTTCTGGACTCTGACGGGCCCCATCAGGTGGTTTCGCTAGGTGCTGGATCGGACACCAGGGTACTGTCGGTTCTGTCGCAGCATGAAAACGTCATTTATCACGAAATCGATTTTGAAACCTCCACTAGACGTAAAATCGGCATCATCAAGGAGAATCCCGACATGCAGAAGGTTCTCCGCTGGCATATTAACGATGCTGCGTCCGTCCCTGATCTGGCCCAGCTCCACACTGAAACTTATCACCTCCACAGCTTGGACCTGAGAACTATAAAAACACAAACCCCTCTACTGCTAGGAATGAAGGCAGATATTCCCACTCTGGTCATCAGCGAGTGCTGTTTGTGTTATATGGACCCTGCTCAGTCATCGCAGGTCGTTGAATGGCTGACGTGCGGCATTGCTGCTCCAATCTCCGTGGTTCTTTACGAGCCTGTCACCGGCACCGATTCCTTTGGACAGGTTATGACTCGCAACCTGGTCAAGCGAGGTGTTTCAAGGGCCTCTCTGGCCGATTTTCCGACGATTGCCTCTCAGGTCAATCGGCTGAAAACTTGTGGTTTCACATCTGCTTTTGGTGCATCTGTGCTCAAGGTCCACAACGAGTGGATCAGTTCGGATGACCATACACGTATTGACACGCTAGAAATCCTGGATGAGCGAGAGGAACTCAATCTGCTGCTCGACCATTATTGCATTATCTGGGGCTCAAGGCCCTCCAGCCCGGCCTTTGCCCAACTGCCCCATACCATCATTTCTTCTTAATATCATGCATTATTATCGCTAAGATAACGTCATTGACCAGAATATCTGAATCTTCGTTGTATGTGGTTTTCTCTGCTATACTACAGTTTTGTCGTTCGTGTTCCCTTGAGTCTTTATTGTGCGCAGTGTTCTTAAATTTCTCCTCCAAATCCCACCGGTGTAGGCACTGTGGACGGCACAATGCTCATTACCTTGTAGACTTTTCCCATTGCACCGCCTGATTTCTCCACCAGCCGATTGTATTCTGACTGGATTCTCATTTTCCCCTCGTCTGTGCTCTGCTTCTGTGCCAGAGTCGTGGCACGTGCTCCGATTCCTAATGTATGGAGCCAGTCTCCCTGCTCAACAGGCCCGTATGCCTTCACTCCCTCGTTGGACTCTGCCGCAATTTTGATGGCTTGGAAATCAACATCAGCAGAGAGGTCGGCTTCACCGGCATCCACGAACGGAGATACCAGTTTATGGTCCTTTATTCCTCGCAGAGTGTTGATGGGGATGGTATCTGCAGGACCGTAGTCCACAATTAGAGCTGCGCCTCCACTATGGCTAACGATTGATGAAATCTGATTAGTGACATCCCATGCATCAGGGCAGATCTCAACCTTAGACCCCACAGGCAGCTTTGAGTATCGCTCATGAGTTTGCGGTACGACTTTGCTGGAAGGAGTCCATGTGGGACTGACTACCATGTGAAAGTCGTCCTTCTTCTCCTTTTTTGTACCAACGAGCCGAGTAGCAGCATCTGGCGATAATCCCTTGACAACAGTGGTACCCGGAAGAGCGGTTGCGTCGGGTGGAGGTCCAGCATTGACCAACAGCTCCTTCCAGCCGTCCTTGGTGTGCTCGAACTGGTAGATAGGTAGAGCATCGTAAAACTCGTGAGCAATGATGAAGGTAGGAATATCGTCTCTGGGTATCTCCTTGGCAACTTCGTACCAGAAGATGGGGACTCCCTCTTTGGTCGTGGATCTGAAACCAATGTCGGCGTGAGAAAATGGGTCACTGCAGAGCTTGCTTCTCTGCGTCTCGCGGAGTGTAGGACTGGCCTCGATCATGTATATCTCTTTCAACGCACTGTGGAACTCTTTGAATTGTTGAGCAGAACGCAGCAGATCGTCCATGAGTGTGCCTCGGCCGGGCCCGAATTCGACGAGCCGGAACTTAGCAGGCTTGTTCTGAGCCATCCACTGTGTCAACGTCCAAATTCCCACCAGTTCACCGAACATTTGGGAAATTTCTGGAGAGGTTATGAAATCTCCGCCTTTTCCGAATGGATCCTTGTTAATGTAATAGCCACCTGTGGGGTTGGTGAGGCATTGGCGCATATAGGCACCTAGCGGGATGGGCCCGGTTGTCTTGACAGTTTCGGTCAGAAAATGGGTCAGCTCGTTTGATCCCTCAGGTCTCTGGGTTGCAAACTGTCTGGCAAGCAGATATTTTGATGTAGCGGCATGTTTTCTGAAGATGCCAAATGTACGGGCACAAATTCTCGGAGAAAGCCTGGTCATAGTCGTAGGCAGGACGGAGTGAGGTGATGTGAAAAATGAATATGTGGAGAATAAATTACATGCATATAACACTAAAACAGCGAGGGACGACGAGAACAAGAAGAGCAACGAAGCTACTTTCTACGTATAACAGCCCACCAATTATCTCGCTCGTAGCCATGCTCCACCACAGTGCCACCGGCAGTGGCGATGTCGGCCTCCAGTTCACCTTGCTTGTACAGATGATAGTAGCGCTGGCGGACTTTGTCGTCTTGGCTGGGGGTTTTGGTAACCCAGGGAACAAACACATCCTGGGCCATGCCAGCATCCCACCCTCGACGGGAATTTTTCTGTTCGAGGGCCCAGACATATATAAGAGCCTCGCCTGAGTCTGTGAGCATTTCCAGAATCGATCGGACTGCTTCTACTCGGCGTTGTGGGGACGAGAAGTGGTGGATCACGGCAATGCTGATTGCAAAGTCAAAAGATCCAGATCGGAACGGTAGATCAAGGGCATCGGCCACCATCACCTCTGAACCGGGGTTCTCTGTAGCAGCCAGGCCAACTAGCTCGGACGAGCGGTCGCTGCCTATCAGATAGATTTCCCGGTTGATCTGAAGATACTTGCCGTTTCCGCAGCCAACATCGAGACCTACTGATCCCGCAGCACGGCCCTTGAGAAATTTATCAACAATGGGCCAGGGCTTGTAACGAGTCTGGGAAAAGTGCGACGCAATATCCTGGTAGACGGCATGCACATACTGCTGCTCGGCCTGCTCTGGGGAAGACAGGTCTGGGGCGGCCGTTGGAAGCATGATGTGGGTCTATGGGGGGTGGTGGTGGTTGTGGTATGGGTACCGGGGTACCTCAGATAGTGGAGACAAGAAAGTGTCAAAAATTATTTTCAACCCAGGGTGGGTGATAGCTACATAAAACAAATGGAGGAGCCAATCTGCCGCAACCCGGCAGACGCTCGAAAGAGGGGGTACTTAATTTAATAGATGCATAGAGACACAGTGACTAGTCCGTAGCCACCGGCTTGGGTTTTGATTTCTCCTTCTTCTCGAGCTTGCGTCGCTCCTTCTTCAGACGTTTGCGTTCTTCCTTGGACAGCTCTTCTTCAGCCGGCTCAGGCGCCTCGGACAGCTCCGGCTCGGCGGCCAGCTCTTCGACAGGCTCTTCATCAACCTGCATGGCTTCTTCCACCTCACCGGTGGTGGAATTGCGCAGAGCAGGCGGAAGTCCGCGCAGATCACGCTGGACCCGCTCCAGCTGGCTCCTAGCCGAGCCGTTCTTATCGGCCACCTCGTCCAGAAACGACGACAGCACCACCTCGGCCTCGTTGTTGGTCAATGAATCAGAAGTGAACACGCTGATGGCGGTCAGCTCCTGCTGTCGGCGGTTTCGCACCGCAGCCATGGTGAGTGATATGATTTGATTTGGGTTGGTTTGTGGATGGGTTGGGTTGGATGGGATCAAGCAAGACAAAACTCGACTGAGCACACCCACCCAGCTTTTCCCACCACCACCTCCCCTCTCCTCTCAGCATGCTGTCCATGGCTAGGAGCGCAACAGCGCTGGCAAGGTAAGAACACACGCGCATGCGAAGAAACAGACAGAACCCCGGTCAGCCGGCTAACCTCCACCGCAGATCCACCACTGTGTCGACGTTTTGCACCCGCATGGCCCCCTCCGCCCGAAGCCTGTCGACTCTGAACCGACCCAATGCCCTGACGTCTTTCCGAGCCAACTTCCAACGGCCGTCTGCGTTCGGCAGAATGCCCACCACCCTCGAGCCCTCGTTCAACAGCATTCTTGACGGCCCTGCCAGTGCACTGGCCCCGTGCCAGGTGCGATGGAAGTCGCTGGGTGCGTTTTACCGGCCCTCCACAGTACGACGCAAGCGAAAACTGGGCTTCCTGGTACGCCAGCGATCCCGCACCGGTCGCAAAATCATCCAGCGCCGACGCCTCAAGGGCCGATGGTACCTTTCGCATTAGAAACCCTGCTGTATCTGTACATAGAATATAATACCTGATTATTAATTAACTGGAATCCAACGTGTCTCTGGATCCACCCCGGCAGTTTGCTGGGTTGGCCTGCATCGCTGGCTGGGACAAAATTTCACTCTTCACCTCCACACACATTTGATTTGAATTTTTCACTCTCCATCACCCCCATATAGGTACACACCATGTCGCTCAGAGCTCAGCTGTCGGCGCTCACACGTTCCACAACTCCGCTGATCCGCACTGCCAGCCGACCGGCCGCCATGGCGATGGCCGCACAAGCGTCTTGTGACGCTCGTTTTGGCTCCAAAAAGAAGCGTGCTGCCAAGGCAGCTGCCGGAGCGGCCCCAGAAACCAAGCTGGATGCCAAAACGCTGGCCATGCAGCGAGAAAGAATCGCCGTGCGTGCTAAGCAGCGACGAGACGAGGCGCGCAAGGAGGCCAAGCTGCGTCTGGAGGCCCGTGAGGCCCGGAGCAGCCCGCTGTGCATGGACATCGAGACAGCTCTGCGCTATCTGCGAGCAGCAGAGGTCGGACACAAGCCCGATTCCACCACCATTTCGCTGAGCATGCGAATAGTGGCCGAGAAGGGTGCCACGCCGGTCAACGGCAACTGCAGACTGCCTACCCCGCTGGCCAGTGAGCGCATTGCCGTTTTCACCAATTCCAACGAACTAGCGGCCGAGGCTCGACGAGCAGGAGCTGCCGTGGTTGGCGGCGACGATATCATCGAGCAGGTGCGAAACGGCAAGGTCGACTTTGACCGAGCATACGCTACACCGGATATTGCCAAGAAGCTGACGTCCATTGCTCGAATCCTTGGTCCCAAGGGTCTGATGCCAAATGCCAAGCGAGGAACCGTTACCGAGGACATTTACAATGCTGTCAGCTCGGCTGTCGGCGAGACCACTTTCAAGCAGCACGGCAACATGCTGCGTCTGTCCGTCGCACGGGCGTCCTTCACAGACCTCGAGGTGGTGCGAAACATTGTGGCAGTTACCAACAGTGTGCGAAGCACCATTTCTGGCTCGGGCAACTCCAAATCCGCATACATTGGCAAGACCATTATTACCACTGCCCGTGGTCCTGCCATTATCATCGAGGTGTAAGGCACCCGGCCCTGTAAATAGAAGAACCAATGAACGTGTCTGAGATAAAGTGTGATCCACCAGATCAAGAAGTAAGTGAATGTCCCCTGATCATAGCCAAACCAAACCAAGCCAAGCCAAACCGAGCCAAGTCAAGCCAAGCCAAGCCAATCCAAGCCACCAACGCCCGTACGTATATATCCGACTTTCCCTTTCTGCTCGCTCGAGAAGGTCCCCCCAAACAGGCTGTGCCGTTGCAGTGTGCTGACGGTGCCATTTCATCCTCGTCCATCAGAGCCGTTCGGTCTGCCAACCTTTTGTCACTCACCTCACTTCACTCCCTCCCACCATCACCTTCAACGTGTCCCTGCCATGGCTGCTACGCAACCCAAAGATGCGTTCGTTCGACGGTGCATCTTTCTGAGCTATGTGGTATGTTTTTCATTTTTCTTCACTCTGCGGCCATTGCCCGCGAGTGCCGCTGCCTTCCTTCCTACTAACGTAACGTACGTCTGCAGCTCATAATAGTGCTCATCGGCATTCCCATTTGGATGAAGACCACCAGCATCTACCGCGCGCCGCTCCCCTACGAGGAAATGGACTATTTCGACGAGCATATGGATCAGGAACTTCTCATACAGGTCCCCGTGTACCTGAACGTCGGCAGCGAGTTCCCTGATCTCGTGGCTGCCACCCAGAAGGTGGTGGATCAGGACCTCGACGACATGGGCATCCGGCATTGGCGCCTCAACATCCTCGAGGGTCAGGGGCTGCCTACTGACTACAATGTGGCATTCAGACTGGGAGATGAAAATGTCTACACCATCTCTCCGTTTGCCAGAGACGTGCTTATATCCTACACGCTCCAGCTGATGTCGGTTGGTCGCGTTCCCGAGCTTGTGGCCGGGGTGCTGGTCGATCACCTGTTCCGCCCGGAAATCGATATCATGAAGGCGTACAGCGAGGGCAGAAACTCTCAATCTGACGATGACAAGGTGGTAGGCTACTCGCCCAACTATCATCTGACTTTCTCGCTCTTCTATGGCGGTGGAGACCCCATTGAGTGGGATATCGATGCCGCTCTGGAGCAATACTTCACCCCTCTCAGGCAAAGTCTGGGCCGTGTTACAAACATCACTGTGGATACCCAGATTCAGTACTACTCATCCATTGGGTGTGTCCCCGTCAAGGACGACGAGAAGGACGCCTACATTTTGGATCAGAGTGATCTCTCCACCTTTGTCAACTTTGCCGAATGGAGTCTCACAAGTATTCACCCCTACCCCACTCTGCATTTCATTCTCTACATCCCTTCAAAAGATCAAACTCCAATGGTCATCAAAGACTCGTTGTCCAACTCTTTCCTGATTCCTCAGTGGGGCGGCGTGGCCATTCTCAATAGATTCGATCCCGAATACCGTCATTTTACAGCCGCAGACCTGCTGCCTTTTTTGGAGACGTTCTCATCTCAGGTCCTCAGTTTGCTTGGTGCTCCTTCGCTACCCAAGTCGCCGCCAATTAGAATCGACTCTCTGTCGAGAATCTCCACTGTTAGAGCCCTGCGTTCGGCCACGGCAACGCTTGGCTCCCTTCACCGACTTATCCTGTCACTACCGGATATCGCAATTCCCAGACCAGTGGCTTCGTCTGTGGAAAGCACCCTTAATTCTATCAAGGAGTCTCTAACAGCCCTGAAGCAGGGCCAATGGAGCTCTGCTATTCAAAAAGCTGGTGATGCTCGTGCGCTCTCAGAAAAAGCATTCTTCGACAAAATGATGGTCCAACAGGTATTCTTTCCAGAAGAGCACAAGGTAGCTATCTATTTGCCCCTATTGGGGCCCCTATCCGTGGTCCTGTTATCCGGATTGTTCCGTGTCGTCAAAGAATGGAAGCAGCCCGCTATCAAGGCAAAGCCCGAGTAAATTCCAACTCCCGCTCCAACAGCTGTTTAAAAGACCCCCACCACCTCCATAAAAAGTAGCGTCTGAGCCAGGCAAAATATTATTAGTGTACATTTTTCTATTCTCCGCTAGCAAATAATTTATGAGTCTATCCAGTTGGGTCTTATACCCTTCTCTTCCAGCAGCTTGCTGATGGTTCTGATATGGTTTCCTTGCACAATAATCTGTTGGAGTTTCGATCCTTCTCGCAGAGCAGATACTGCAGACGAACCCGCACATGCAATTCGCAACTCGTCGGACAATGTAGATGGCTCTATGAAAAAAGGCTCCAAACCTGTCACCTTGGTGATCACCTTAGTTCCTGTACGCTTTTCAGTGGTCAGCTTAATCTTTGGGAAACCTCCTTTGGCCATTTTCGACTCAGGCTGGCCAGGAACAGTGACAGTGTGGAATTGCTGGCATGATTTCTGTAAAAGATCCAACAGCTTGTCTCGCCCGATTTTCTCCTTCTCCTTGGTCGATTTGAGGGCTTGACCGAGCTCAGCATCGGGCGTGATAAACTTCTTGTCTCTGGGCTGCTGAACACTCTTATCAAGGAACGTAGTAAGATAAGTTTTGAGCAGCTGCTTAAGTTGGTCATTGGTGTAGTAGCCGTTTCGATCAGCTTGGAGCTTCTCGAAAAACGGAACAGCAGGCGACCTGGGTCGCCAGTACTCCGTCATAAGAAGCTTCTGTCTCTTGGATGACAAGTCTTGTGCTACTGCCGTAGCAGACGGACCAGCCCAGGGTTTTGCCGGTTTAAATATCTGGAAGTCCCGAACCTTAGGATTGTCAACACTGATCGACTGAATCACCAATTCTCCACTGCGATCTCTGCATTTAATGAGTTTATCTTTCTCCATTACTTTGAAAAACTTATTAGCCTTCTTCCAGCTGGACTTCTTCATTTGTATGCTCGGATGATTGAAGGGCAGGTTGGCCATCATCAGACTCGACAGAGTATTGGATGGCAGAGGTAGCTCCAAGGGAGCCTCGATGGACTTTTTCAAGACCTGAAGAAGAGATCTTGTCAAAGCACGGTCAATCTCTTCGGTACTAAGGTCGTCTACTGACAGAGAAGCAGTGCCTTCAATAAGATCAGACTCATTTTGATCGATAAGTTCACCAGGCGTGGGCCCACTATCTTCGTTCTCCTCAGCAGGTCCAGAAGATGAAGGATCAGCGGTTTTAATTTCTAAAGGTGTAGCAGTATCACCTTCAGTATCTGTTGGAATAGTCAGATCAAGTTCTGTTGGTACCTTCATTCTCTGAGCAGCCACTCCACTCAGACATAGAGTATCGTTGATTACACTGACAATCTGAACAGCTTTGCCAGACTGAATTTGGTTCAGTTCTTCAAAATGGATTAGGGAGATCCCCACTGCAATCGGAACAGTCGGATTGCTAAGCGTAGCAATCGCCACAATATCACCCTTCTTCACATTGTTAGGGTATGGCTCGAATATGCCTCTGGCCATCAAATCTGCGCCGTTCTCCAGGAACTGAATTGTATTTTCCACTGTAAGGACACGTGGAAGTAAGTAGGGAGCATTCCACAGGGTGTAAATTGAAGGGATCAATAGATCATGGATATTTACCCAAATTGGTCGGTCGTGGCCATCGACCACTACGCTACCTCGCTGGCCAGCATGGGTTTCAATCTTGCCCACTGTGAGGTCTTTTGGGAAGAGAGAGCTTTTAGCTACAGTGCTAAGGCTCTGTTCATCGATTCCAAATTTCTTGCAGACAGAGGATAGCCATTTTTTCCTTTCGGAAGCTTTGACCCCAGCAAGGGGCTTAACCTTCGCTTGTTTGCTGAACATTGTCAGATGGTGTTTTGGTGGTGTGGAGGAATTTGGGTGGAGAGCTGAGCATGTACAGTACAAGAATGACAAGCAGTAACTCGAAGCAAAACTACGATCACAGACCCATATGGCGAACAAAATATAGTACTAAGATATATGGATAAAATGAACTTCTAAAAGTCAGCCAATTAGCCAGCTATCCATTTATTTTTATTTGCTGGTATTGCAAAACACTGGCGAAGCCAGGGCACGGTGATATTCACACAAGACACATCTCTCCCCAGGCTGTCTGAAATATCTACATCGTGGGTTAACAAAACCATTAAATATGTAATTGACATGAGAAAAGGTCTACTAGTCTTCCTCTGGGTCGCATTCTATATCCTGGCGCATATATATAACGTACCCGCCCTGGAGGTAGTTCTCGGCAGCCCAAGCCGTATATCGTGCGGCGACACAAGCTTCAGACCGAAGGCCATTTGTACTTCCAGACCAGAAGCAGGAAATGAAATAGCCATTTTGTTCCTATGCCATTGGGGAAATTGTGCTGTAACTATCATGGTACGGGGGAAACTCATGTAACCAGCCATTCAAGCATGCCATGACCGTATACCACGGATGATAATAGCCTTTCGGCAGGGAAAGCTAGCTGGTACGGCGGGCAAGTCTTGTGCCGTTCTGCTAACAGCTCTCAGGCACCTCATTTGATGCTACAGTTCCTCCTTCGACCGAAGCATTTTTTTGTTTGGAAGCAAATACCTTCCGGGACATTTCTGTCACACCATTATGTACTGAAAAATCGATAAGTATGGTGAATACCGCAAGGAATGGCATGGCAAACCGCTATTGGTATGGGAGGTCTAATCGGCCAAATTCTCGGCTCATTGTTGTCTGTCTCTTGGCCGAATGAACACGTTGGCAGGAAGAAAACTTGTATATTCAGCGTTTCTATTCTCATTGGTATTGTTTTTATTCAATTCTTCGCCCCCTCAATTGATTTTCTGTTATCTCTTATTGTGGTAGAAGGCGGCTATACAACAGTGGTTTGAAGGACCGTTTGCTTCTCCTCATCGGTATTTTGGATTGTCCGAAAGACTACCTCGCAGACAAGAGCTTTGCATGGGGTCAAGCTAGTTTGCTCGTAATCTACACATTTGTTCATCAACTTACTATCAGGTCTCTCAAATCTGTGCTTATCTCTGAGATCTCTTCTATCAAGCTGAGACCTAGAACGATTGGAGTTGCTACAGCGGTTCAAGCCTTGGCTGCTATTGTAACCACTGTTGCAGTCCCTTATATGTTCAATGAGCAAAACGCAAACATGAGAGGTAGAATTGGGGTGTGATTTTGGTGGCCTTGCAGCTCTATGTCTTCTTTGGTCATTTTTCATGTTGCTTGAGACTAACTAAGAGCAGAACTTTTCATGAAATTGATATTTTGTTCGAAAGAAAAGTTAAGCAGTCCAAATTCAAAAATCTGATAATTTTGAAGAACCTGAAAAGCCAACAGTAGAAATTTTATCTGATACTCAGTAGAGCTAATTCTTGGTTTAAGAAAATATTTGTTAAAGCAGGTTTCTCAGATATGCTGCATGGTTAGTGCTGTTGGGCAAAATGCAGACAAGAATAAACAATTAGGCCCATAAAACTCTGCTATATATTAGATATATCACATGCAGCTTGTAGATGAGAGATATTCTAGAACCTGCGACGGTAGCTACTCAAGAGACTGCTCGTTCGTATACAAGAGAGCATTTTCAAAATTTGACATCAGTCATGGAATACGTCTGCGATACTTGGAGAATGTCGAGTTACAGTTATCAATACACTAAATACCACTAAGGACTATCATCTACATAGCTTAGGTATACCTACACTTATTTTGTGTTAGGTTCCCATTCCGTATCCTGACGCATATCAATATTGTGGCCCCCCTGGAGGTAGTTTTCGGCTGCGCTGGCCGAATATAGTGCAGCGACATCTGCCTCCGACTTGAAACTATCAATCTGTTCTTTAGCCTCAGGGGGAAGCACGATCGACATATTGTTCCTGTACCACTTAGGAAACTGAGCCGTAACAATCATAGTACGCGGGTCAGAGGAGTAGCTGGGCATGCCAGCGTGCCAAAGTCTAATATCACGTATGATGATAGCTCCCTTTGGCAGTGATAACTGGCAGGGCGGAACAGACGCCCGGCGTTCCGCCAGCAACTTCTGGGGAACTCGACCAGAATCCTCGGTTCCTGCTTCAGTGGTCGCTTGCTTCCAACCGGGCAATCGATGTGTGCCAGGCCATATTTCAGTGGCACCATTGTGAGCAGAAACATCGGTAAGGTAAGTGTTAACCAAATAGATGAAGGGGAAGTCAAAACCTTCAAAGTCCATGTCAATGTGAACTGGTTGACGATCATCACATTTCAGTTGGGTATTAGATGAGTACAGACGCACTTGCGGAGATGGCCCCAGAATAGAAGAAGTAATTTGGGAGACTAGCCTATTTGCAAGAAAGCTTTCAAAAATAAATTCGGCGGAAATAGGCGGCTCTTGTTGGATGTTGCGGACCCCAAAGTTGAAGTGGAGATCAGGTTGTTCCAGCAGAAGACTAGTGTCAGCAGCCATTTTGTCGTGTAGAATCTGCACTTGGTCTGAATCGATTGCTCCTACCAGAGCAATGATTCCATCGCGATGAAGGGCCGTTATGGCCTGCTCCAGTCGCTTGGAGCTCAATTGGCCAGTGCTGAGTTCCTGTGGGGTAACTTGGACGACGAGGACCTCCGCCATTTGGGAACCTGCAGATCGAGAAATTAAGGTAATTGGAAAATTAATTTGGCTTCTGCAAGTACACCAAGATTGCAGTGCAGGGAGCAGAGGGGAAGGGAAGAATAAACAGCGTACCTGAAATGTGCTTAACGTCAGGTGCCCGCGCAGATTCCGAGTTCAAACTTCAGGTTAGGTAGTCAAGTTTAAGTCCAACTCATTGCTCAGTTATCAAAAGTCGTGGAGTTGATAAATCCCAATAAGCGGGGGTGGGATTGTTATCTGGCAGCGAAATGTTGCAACTGGCAAAAGCCAATGCAACCAACAACCAATTGGAGAATATCACTTGGTACCTTATGAGGCTGGTAAACCACCGCGCACTGAACCTGACCAGCGCGCCTAAGGGGGTTAGTTTCGGTAGTTGGACAGCATAGCGTACTATTCCACCATTGTAGGCCACACAATGCATGGCTGTGGTTTTGTTTTCTCATTGCGAGCACGGGGTAAGAGAAGGAACTAGGCACCTACTTAATAATATCACGATAAGACCTTACGCCTTCCTTCGCTTTCATATGGCAGACATGTTACGGGCATTCCGTAATTCGCGCGAGCAAGAGCATAAAGTGCAGAAAGCAAGTGCGTTGGGGGACTGAGCCATTCTGACTAGCACTAGAGGTGTATTTATCTGTAGTGCGCATTTCGAATAATGGATTCACTGCAGCGGAAAGTTGCAGGTGTCGAAGTGGGTAGCTACTAGCGCTGCTTGAGGTCCAGCAGCTAAGCTGCGCTATTTGTTACACAAGGGGTTTGCCGGCGTCGAATGCTCTTTACGTGTATCCTATGATCTGGAATAAAATAACCCGGCCCTGACGCAGCATTGCTGCTGAACTGCTAGATTGCTTTTTCTGCCAGCATTTTCCTGCTTGCCGCTCAATACCTATAATTTTGTGTTTTGTTTTTCTTTAATACAAGCGTATCGCGCATGCGCCCGTACTAACATCGACAACATAGCAGAGCGAAAGGGCTTCTGATTTTAGACTCGGTAAAGGTTCGTTCGTTATTCCCCAATCGGAAATCTCCTTGCGAACAAATAAACCGGAGCGAGTAGGTCCGCCAGAAAACTCTACTAAGAGGTGGCACCACCCTCAGTACGAGAGATCAGCAAAAACCAAAAATGAACGTACGTAGAGTAAGCAATCAGTATTATTAGAAATCTGCAGAGCAGCCAGTCATCCATGCCCGTGCGGTATGGGCTTTGGTTCCCAGAAGCTGTGCCGTCATGTCGTATCTGGCGAGCGCATCCTTTGGCTCTCACCTGACCCGGGTTATCCAAAGTTTATCTCAAACTTTAGACAGGAGCCAACTATGCTGTCCAAGCTATCAGGCCTCAGCTACAGCCGCTTTGGCCATGTGCTTTTTCCAAGGAACCGCTCTATCGCCCTCCCACGACCCCGGCAGCATATTCATGTACAATCCATTTTGGTTTAAATAGGGGGCGGATGTTCACCCTGACAAACTGAAATCTGCATTGTTTGTGCTCCCCCTACACGGCATTCCGGCATTACCTGCCTCTGGTGCGGAGCTAAAATTGGCTCCTTTTGGCCGGGTAGTGGCGGACATACGTGCAGCCTGCGGAGTGGTGGACCAAAACCGCCAAAAGACTCTTTTCAGTCTAAGAGTTAAAGTTTTTCTTCCATTGCAACTTGAAAATCTACCAAGTAGTAGACAAATTGTAAGTTTTAAATTAAAATTTTTTTTCCTGCATGGTTAAGCAATTTTTTTGTTTTTGGGGAAGGTGAGGTGTGCTCATTTTTAAATTTCAGGATAGGTTCTATGCCCGAGCGAGAATTCTCTCGCTCGCTGGCTCTTTGGAACCTCAATGCTATATTTGTGAGCCATCAAATCCAGTTCGAACCATCAAAGTCCCCCATTAGCATTGTTCTCTTCCTTTATATGCAAAAGCAAAAAAAAAAAACATCAAGAAAAAACAAAAATATAACAAATTAGACGGAGGTTTTACAAATATAATAATAAAAATATCGTGATCAAAAAATGGTATATACACACAACCACTTGCCTCGTCTCTATGCTACCATAAGACGGCTTCCAAATAAGCAAATTTCTCAATCCTGCTTTTGCGTATCCCTTTTGTATTGTACCGGCGCCACCTTGTTCTTCTCCTTTGGGTGTGGAACCGCTCGCTCGGGTGCAATTGAGTGTTCCCTTGAGCGACGCTTGTTCAAATGAGTTAACCAAACCAAAAATAGTCCCTCGCTTACCCAAGTTTTCTTGAAGTTTTTCGATTTCACTTGATCCCACGAGCCTGAGCGTGAAGGCCAAGTCTTCATGTCCTCTCTTCAAGAGCGTTTTCTCAGTGGTACGTTGTCTGATGTTGACTATCTGCGGAAAACCGTAGGACAGTGCTTCTTAATCTCTTTTGAAGGAAGCCAAATTCCGCTCTACGTCCACGAAGCCATCGAAACCTACCATATTGGTGGGATCAAGCTCAGAAGATCAAATCTCACATCGGCAACGCAGGCCGCAACTTTGATATCTAAGCTTCAACATATTGCGCGAGCAAGCGGCCATGACCGTCCACTGTATATAGCCTACGACCAAGAGCACGGCATGCTTTCTGACGTCTTTGATCCAGCATACATTACCCAGTTTCCCAGCCCTTTGAGCCTGGCGGCAACAGGATCTTTAGATACTGTCAGAAGTGTATATCAAGCTGCTGCCAGCGAGCTGAGTGCTATAGGAATTAACTGGCTGATGGGTCCCTCAATCAGTGTAGGCACAGGTCGATATGGTGACCCGCTGACAAATTTACGCTGTTTTAGCTCCGAGCCAACCGAAGCAGCTCAGTATGCTTTGGCTAGTATGCAAGGGTCGAAAGCTGGAGGGTTGTTGACAGCTGTGAAGAGTTTTCCGTACAAACGACATCCTCAGCAAGCAGTAACCCCGACATCTCAGACAACTATTGACAGAGCAAGCACCACTGCACCAGAGTTAGAGCCTTTCAAAAAATGTATCGCCGAGGGCGTGGATTCAATTTTACTGGAAAGCCCTCTACTCGCCAGCCAGACGGATCACCCTAGCGGTGCATGCTATCCGTCAGTCCCATTAAAAAATCTAAGAACCGAACTAGGGTTTGAAGGTGTAATACTAGGACATCAAATGTTTGATGCCGACATGATGAGCGACCCTGCCAAAGTTGGACAAAGTTTTGCTGCAGCTCTGGCGATGGGTTGCGATGTATTGCAGATCGGACTGGCAACATCATTTATTACACAGCTATTCCTGATTCTTCTAACAGCATACCAAGATGGAACAATGTCAAGTACTGATATTTGGGCTGCAGGTTCAAGAATTGTACAACATAAAAAAGCTCTATCATGGGAAAGAGCTCTAGCTCCAGTAGACTTATCGGCTCTTCTGCAAATTCACAACGACCACGAACTCCTTTCTATGAAATCTTACGACCACTCAATAACGACTGTTAGAAATACAAAGGGAGCTATTCCCTTCAGCAAATACTTGAGTTCAGATGATACCGTGCTCGTCCTCTCACCCATCTGCTCCGTACCTCCGGCTGATGCTCAAAAAAATACACAATATGCTCACCAGCTGCGGCAAGGTGAAGCAACGTTTCAAACAATCTCCAGAGGCATTCTAGAAAATTTTAGAGGTAAGGTAGTGCAGTCGAGCTACAATCATACAGGAATCCTGCCTGTTCACGACCAATTGATCAACAGCTCGTCGGCAATCATTTTTATCACTGTGAATGCCTCCAAAGAATTATACCAGAGGTCTATGTTCAAGCACTTGCACCTTCTCTGCTCGTCCCGATCAAAAATACTAATCGTGGTTGGAGCTCTGTCTCCTTTCGATTTCTATGAAGAACCAACCGCAGACCCTTATATTTGCTCATATGAGTTTAGTCAGAAAGCACAGTGGGCTACAGCAAAAACACTGTTGGGGCTTTTCCCACACAAATCCAGGGTGCCTGGTTTGGGGAAATCAGAAGTTCAGTCTCAAAGCTCTATCATATGGAATTGGCGACCATGGAGCCCAAGTGAAAATCAGGGCAATGCGGGAACGCTGTTACAGCAGCTACCCGAAGCAAAGCTGAAAAAGGATTATAAAATTCTGGTGCAAGCGCATCATGATTACTATATTCTATCAAATTCTGCCGACGAAACATATGCTGTGTGTGTCACATCAAAAAGCAATTCTTCCGGGATTTGTGCTATCGTTGCTATGGGATATCAGGCAGGAATTACGCCCGAAACAAGATATTCTCTTCTTGAAAGAGCGATTGACGAGATTGGAAAAAAAGAAGGAGTATCCACCGTTTGTATGGGAGCGTCGTTTCCTGGTTGGGCGTGGTCGGGCTTAGAACATGATGAGGTGGGGCAGCTCTCCGGTTCGGGGTGGACCTGGCAGATCTCCACAGAGCTCCGTATGAAGCATAGCCATGTTACACAATGGAGTATTCCAAAACACATTACTCAAGAAGTGGAGCTTCTCGGTGTTGTATTTGAAACAGTATCTCTTGAACACATAACTACGAGCATCATTTCGTCACACTTGTTGTCGGCTACCTCGTTAAAACTATTATGTTCCTTGTCTCTACCAGGAAATGTCACACTAGCTATCGAGCCAAAAAAGGGCCTGATAATTGGAATAATAATTTTTTTGGCACCTTCTTTTCTTTTATTTGAATATTTATCATATATCCCCGAAGCGGAATTTGATGGTGTTGGAGTAATGTTGGAGCTGAACATTGACACCAACTATAAACACTTGGAGAAAATTCTTTCGCTTGGATTGGTATGCACAACTATGCAATATAATCAGCAAAATAACACTAATGCTATGACGACCTGTATTATTGATGGAATCGGCAGGCTAGATGCTGATGACTTGATAGAGTGTGGGTTTGAGTACTGGCAGAGACAAGCTCGATACCTTGCTCATTTTCCACCATCACGAAAATAAATACGATTTATGATCAAGAAATAAAGTAAATTAACGATGAGTTTTTAAATAAGAGTTACTATCTGGAGATTTTTGTTTGATTTTTAGCTTGTCATGTATTGCTCCTCTCTGTGAAAGGAACCCCAGTCTGATAAGCTAAAATGCCCAGAAGCTATCGTCACTATTGCTGCCAGCCAGGTGATCGTTTACCATCGATGGGTTTCCCCACGGTAGATCGACAGGAGGATAGTAAGCTATATCAGGTATTTGATAGTACTGAAATCGGGTGTCGGTGGGAACGTATTTTGTAGCGTGTCGAGGCTCTTTGCTAGCAGCCTGACTGCTAATATTATGACTATTATAATTGGTGGTGTTTCTGCTTTGGTGGTTGGTATTGCTGCTGTTGTCCTTGGTGTCTACCGGAGAGCTTAGCTGAGAGGTCAAGTCAGCCATCATTAGACCCACGCTATCTGTTCGAATATTGCTTGTAGAATTGCTTCTAGAATGATGCAAGCTTAGACCCGACGGGGTGCTTTGAATGCTGGCAGAATCGCCACCATCCATCCAAGTTTGGTTCTTATCAAAAGCAGACGTTTCTAGATCCGTCCAACTAGAATCATGAGCATTACTAGTCGATCGACTAGAAGAGCTGCCATCTGCCGCTTCTGCCGCATCGTCAAAATCAATGTCGTCTTGGGCCTGAGGAATTTGTGATAGCGAATTTTTGGAATAGAATTGAGGGTTTCTGCCGCGTACCAAGAGGGGCCGGGAGTGCACAGAGACAACAGGTATCTTCTTGTTGTCGCTCGTGAAAGCAACCAAAGATACTCGCAATCCAAAATATTCTTGAAGCTGTCTTCTGCGACCATTATTAGCAGTTGAAGATTTGAAGCGGATCTTACCCCAAGTTTTGCTTTCCTGGCTTGCAATCCCGCTGAGTCTGCGGAGAGTAGGGTCCGAGGGAGTGATGGCATTGGCAGAGGTCTTGCTGGTACCGCTGCTGCTGTTCTCTTTCTGATCTTTCTGAAATTGAAGTAGAGGCGCAACTTTTTGAACAGACCCCTTTTTAGTCAGAGAGGTTAGCTGTAAATAAATAGAGTGAATGGGACACTTTTTGTCGGACCCTGGAATAAGTACGTATTTTGCGTTGGCGAAATTCAATGCAACTGCACTGACCTCAAGAAAGTTTCTCTTGTAGAAAATGAGCTCCTGAGACTCGGAAATTTGATTTCCAAGCTTTTGTTTCATTATAAGGAACTTTCCACGCAGCATGGCGCCGAGATGGGGCACTAGAGCGGCACCGTGTTGATCAACAAAGGAGCTATGGATGCTGGTTTGAGAGAAATTAAGACAGGAATCTGCCATGCTCACGTCGCATTCCTCGATTATCTGGTCACTTCTGGACGATGGGATAGTTGGTGGATTACTATTTGTCCTGGGCATTGAGCTGCTAGGTAGAAAATTGTCGATGGGCGATATTGCCAGCGGAATGGTGGGCTCATTCCGTTGGTTCTCTACTTTAATGAGGGAACCATCCACTATGTTGTCAGCTGGAGCCGGAGAACTGTACTGCTGGAAGCCATTGTACACCCATCCAGTGAAAATCTCCGCCGGGTATTCTGCCGGGCCACTAGAAGATGAGTGATTTTCACTCATCGGTACAGAAATGGCAAGGAAGCGAAAGACAGTGGATTGGCTGCGTTGAACGGACTTGGATTGTAAGGAAGTAAGGGGTTGGGGAGAGAGGGAGAGTCGCTTAAGTCCCTTTTATGCGGAAATAGAATGGGGAGAGGCTCTTCGACTGTCCGGAGATTTTGTGATAATTTTTAGTTCTGTGTCGGATAGTAGCGTGCCCTACTTAGAACAGGCGAAATAGACGTACAAAAATACTCGAAAAAGTAAACCAGGATGACTCCCTATTTGGGACATCGGTCGGAGTAGGTGCGGGAAGCAGAGTAAGTGAGTTAGAGTAGGCAAGAAAACTAGCCCGGCGAAGAATTGTACAGTTCGCCTACTGAGCAGCCTATAAAGATCTCTGAAAAAGATTGCAGCTTTCCTTCCCCGGGGCTTGATTATGCAATGAAAATTGGGCAGAAAATTTCGCACACTAGCAGCCTAGGTTTAGCACAGCTCTTGCGCTGGAAGGTCTCTTATTGGGTCAACCACCCCTTTTCTGTGCAGATCCCAGCGGCTCGTACGGAACAAAGAAAAAGGACAACCTTAGATTGAAGACTTTGCAGCCTGAAAAGAACATGCCCTGGCCAGGTAACAAAAATGTGAGAGAAAAGAACAGCCTTACAGCCAATTGCATGTTGGCCGGCTTCTACGTCATACATTCCTCCGTTCAGTTACTGATTGCTGGCTTTTGTGCCATCTCGATCGAACTTTAAAACGTTAATATGAAGTAGGTAAAAATAACCCTGATACTCAAAAGCAACTAAGTATTTAGCGGAGGTGTGCCTGTATGGCTGGCATGGAAGGAGTGGGAGCCTGCAGAACAGCGGAGCTTTCTTGGGATACGAACAAAAACTTCGGAGAAGCGACGGAGTGTGTGACAAGAAATAATACGACCATCTGTCCCACGGCACGGCTATCGAAGCAACACTGGAGAAATTCAACTTGCAGCCGGACAGATTTAAGAACAATAGATTTATTAAGGCCCACTATAGAGCCATTACTCTGTCTCGCATATGCTTTTCCCTAAAATTTTTTGACATTTTTTTGGAATTTTTTTTTCACTGAATTTTTGTTTTTCTACCCTTAACAGTGATGTTAGCCCTATCAGCTTGTAGTGGGCTGCCCTGCCAAGAGGAAGCTGATCACCTTCTAACCCCGTGTTGAGGGATCTCTTAACGGGGGGCTCTTTTGAAGATGGAAGAGGAAGGCCATTCTCCAAGATTGATGTAACAGCGACAGTGTTCTAAAATATTTCTATTTTTGCCTTTAATTATACTTCCACTAATAGATCTTGTTATTGCTATTCTTGTCGGTAAACTTTCTTTATGACGTACGTAGGAGGAATGGCAGCAATCGTTACAGAAGTCTATTGAGATTGACGATAGGCTATCAATTGTGAGGCGTCCACGTACTTAAACAACGAAACAAGTACGACCATGTGTTACCACGCCGCTCTACTGCAAGTCGTGCCAGACGATCTTCTGCAGTATACGGCCCTCTAGTTATCCATCGTGTAACAGAGAGCAGAC
This sequence comes from Zygoascus sp. PK3305, assembly GCA_023628935.1. Taxonomy (NCBI): domain Eukaryota; kingdom Fungi; phylum Ascomycota; class Dipodascomycetes; order Dipodascales; family Trichomonascaceae; genus Zygoascus; species Zygoascus sp. PK3305. The sequence continues at coordinate 482,717 of JAMAJS010000006.1, forward strand.
TCTTACTTGATAGGGAATTAGACTTTCGCAGCACAGCGACTAGAACTTTAGTGAACAGAGCACAGAGTCTATAGGACACGCGGAGAAATATCTGCACAATTTCAGTTATAGATGTTCGCCTTCAAAGTTGCTGTGCTACTGTCTCAGTGACTCACAATTTGTCTAGGAGCCGCTTATCAAGCGCTGCATAAAACGTCTATGAGGTCTGCTGTCCTCTGATTTTTCCGTTACCGGAGGGACCCCTCCGATTGAAAGATAGCGATTTATAAAGATTGGAAATTGAATCATTGCGAGCTCAAGTATGCGGTGACGCATTTCGCTACGCTGTTAGTGACACCTGCAGAAGACATTGATGAGTGTTCTCCATTTTTTCCCACAGATTCAACGAGCGACAAAGATGCTCAAATTTGCAGGCAGAAATCCATGTCCTCTTGCTTACGGAACAATTCTGCTTCCCGACAAGCGGTTAAATAATACGAGTGGTTTTTGTCTAACTGTAACACAGCTGGACTAGGGGCCCACACTATTCGTTTATCGGTAGTCTCTCGTGGAATATTCCACCAATGCTATGAGGCGTATTATAGAGTGTCGGCTACTTAATTTTCCTAATCAAATCTAATCTCTAAGAATTTAAAGAACTGGCGTAGCTAAAGTCTTTATAAGTTAGCTGATGTGCGGCTGACCACGGACCACACACCTTCATCAGCACCTTCAGAGCACATACATTCCACGCCACGACTATGCACGTCAGCAGGCACAAGATGCAGCGCGGTAAAGTCATTGCCGACAAGGCATTGCCATGGAAAATCCAGTCTCAAGCAGTCAGCTGGTGCCCTACGATGAATTTGGTAGTGTTTGCACCGGCAAGTGGGAATCAGATCACGTTATACAGGCTAAGCGGTCAAAAGGTGTGGTCCTCGAACACCAGAAAGAAGTCGAAAGCGACTTATTCGACCTGGAAGAATGACGGAAAAAGCCTGGCAGTTGTGTATGACGATGACAGTTACCAGATATTTGCGACTGCAACGGGGAAAATAATATATTCCTCAGATGCGGGGAGAGTGGCCTATGTGAAATGGCTCAAGACCAGTGCCCTAATGAATGAAGAGCAGAATGGTTCTATTAACAAGCTGATAGAGGTGGATGTGCTACGGCATTTGCCAAGACTTCCCTCACTGCCATCTGGTAGGCAGTTGTTTACGAAAGTGCCGAACAAAGATTTGTCAAACTTTTCAGTGGAGTTTCTCGCTGAGGGATCTGCCGACGGTGCATTTTGGCTCGATCTGTACGGATTCTTTCCCCTTGGAGGTCACAATATTTATTCAGAGGGATCTAGCAAAATTATTGCAATTAGTGCAGTGAATGATCTTTCACAGCATTTTACATTAGTTGAAACGCCTGAAGGACGGCTTGATCTTGTCGTTTACCAGACAAGACTCATTCAAAAGTTCAGCGTCACATACCTATCGGAAGTATCACTCGTTCCGGCCATGATTAATGCCACGAGTGATTATATTCGCGATGGAATAGCCACTATGAACAAAGAACTGACACATTTGAAGCAGAGCTTCTCTGATTCGCTTGTTCCTGATGGTCAAGTGCTCGCCGAAGCGATGTTTGACGCGCTAATCACTGGCATTCACCCTGAAAAATTTGATGCATGGATAGAAGATATCAACGAAAGTGGGTTTAAAAGGTACAGTGGCACTGTATACAACTGCTACGATAATTTTAGGAGAGTCCTATTTGAAAATATTCTACCTGGCTATGAAAGATTGGTTGTTCTGTTTAGTCGCATAAGAGGGTTGGCTCGCTGGGAAGAGCGCGGGTCTGTCATGGGACTGAATACCAAAATCATGGATGAAATCATGGATTTAATCATTTCTATCTATGGAAGTCTTTATCATGACTTGAATTCAGCAGCTGCAGAGTTGAATTTATTCAAAGCGTTCATTTCATGGCTAGAAAGCTGCTTCAACAATAGCTTAGAGCGGATAATGAATAAGACGGCCATCGAAAATATTGTCATGCCAGAGGTCAAAACAAAAGATGTGGCTACCTATATTATGAAGCATTTCAAGAGTCCGCTCGAAAGTCAATCTGTTCATATACAGCTTCTGCTTGGACAGATGGATGCACTTGAAAATACTTGCCGCCGCTGCTTTCAAGAAATCAGGCAAGCCATACGTAATGAAGTTGTGCCTCTTCCAAAAGTGCCGATAGCAGATAAGGTTTTGAGAAGTGGAATACAAACAATCGACTCTCATACGACGTTTATTTATTTGCAAGTGGATGAAGCCACTACGGAGCTAGAGCTGTTCAAGGTCAGTATCGGCGACCAAAGCGAAATCAGCTTAAGCTCAGCTAAAGTTGATATAAACAACCAGCCTTTCATCCGAGCAGAGCTGGTTAGTGATGAAGAGATTATGGTAGCACAGGGAGACAAGCTGATGCTGTTCAATTTTCGGCAGCTCAAATATGATGGAAATAGCATTGCGATCGAGAGAACGCCAGGATTTAGGGAATTTGCATTAGAGGGCTTCAAACCCCGATATTTTGCCATAAATGGACAAAAGGAGCAAAGGATTGTGTGCCTGATAGGCGAAGACGACCAGCATTATCGATTCTTCGAGCTCGATGGCGATGAGGAATAGTTAGCATAAATGTCATCTGAATATTCAGGGTGCTGAAAAGTAGCCACTAATTTTCCATCTTTACTCTCCTCCACAGTGTAGCATGCTTCTAGAATTTGTCGAAGCCGCCTTGAATAAATCTTGTTGGAAGCTGAGATCACGCCAGTGGGTGACTTCGCTTGGCTGTTAATGTAGTTGAACACATTGGGGTGCACAGGGCGTACAGCGTCAGCTAGCAACTGCTTGTAGTACTTTGCAACGGAATTTTTCTGTCTGCTCAAAGGCAGCGGACCACCAGTGACAGTTCCTTCTATGGGTAGATCCAGGACAAGCTTTCTTGAATTATAGCCGACGATTATCGAATTGTTTTTGAGCATGCTCACAAATTGATAGAAGAGATGATCTTGTCTTTTTTCTCTAGCAAAATGAGCACTAAATGAAGTGACGCCAATTGGCGGATGCAAATGCTTCAGGCGATATGTTATATGTGAATGATCCACTGACGGGGTCTTATGCAGTGTGAAGAGCGGAAGCTCTGTAGTGCCTATTGAGGTGAACACCTTGTTCAGTATGATAGGAACTGAGCGAGTAGACAAGCTAGTGTTGGCATTTTCAAGAATATTGGCATAGTCGGTTCCAGCTCTTAGTAATGCGTATATTTTCTTATTGTCGGTGACGTATTTGTATGCTGCAAACGATTCATATATGTAGGAATGAAGGTATTCGCGGCAGAGCGGATCCATAAATTTTCTGGCTTCACGGTGAAGTCTTCTGTAGCAATGCAGAACTTCTCTTTTTGTGCCTTCCTTAATATAATGAGGAAAATGCAGCTTTTTGAGTAGCTGCTTGGAGGCCGCAGAAGCTTTCGCTCCGTCCCATAGCATTGGCGAGATGGTGAAGAGAGCAAAATGTCATGCGGCTCATCATGGTGTTGGAAAGGTTACTGGCAAGCCCGCTGATTGCGGCATCAATTACTGCAAAGATTAGCCTTGGATGGATAAAAACAGGATTTATGGGAGTCATTATTACGGCATAGAATATTTGCTTCAATATCTTATAGAGTGAGATATGGATTATGTGAGTGCAATGACCAGTGCTCAAAAGTCCTTAAGGTGAGATCCTGAAGTCCCTAAAGCCTCTGGATTGCAGGGCCAATTCGGACGAGGCTCTTCTTGGTGATCTGCTCAGTTTTGGTTGTTCCACTGAGGGCCAAAGTGTACTTGAAATCCTCCTCCAGAATCTCCAGCATCTTCTCGACACCGGCTTGGCCGTTATATTGGAGACCGTAGAGAACCGGCCTGCCGACCCAGACAAAGTCTGCACCCAAAGCCAGGGCCTTGAAGACGTCACCTCCTCGTCGGATGCCACCATCAATGTGAACGGGAATTCTACCGGCCACAGCTGCAACAACTTCGGGGAGAGCGTCAATAGTAGCTAGAGTGGAATCCAGCTGACGGCCACCATGGTTGGAAACGATAATACCATCCAAACCGGCTCGGACGGCAAGGTCAGCATCTTCGCCCGTAGCGATACCCTTGGCCCAGATTTCCATCTTGGTGATTGATCTGAGCCATGGAATCGTTTCTTCCCAAGTTAACTTGGGGTCAATGACATTGGCACTATCGTTCTTCTCCTGTTCGTCTTCAGATGCAAAGGCTCGTCGGGAGCCAGAGTCAGGCTCGACACCAACATCGATTGGGCCAGATGCGGACGACTGAGGGAAGTTACCCAGGCTCACATACTCAGGCAGCTTGAAGTCATTTCGCAGATCAGAGTATCTTCGGCCAATCAAAGGAGTATCTACAGTGAGCATAATGCCCTTGTAGCCGGCCTTTTCAGCCCGCTCAACCAGGTCCTGGCTGGTTTTCTTGTTCTTGAACACATAGAGCTGCAAAAATACGACATTATCCTCACCAGCAGCTTTAACGTCAGTCAATGGCTTGTTAGAGTAGCTAGAAAGACCCATAGGAACATTTTTGCTCTTTGCAGCTTTGGCAGTAGCTACTTCACCCTCATCACAGGCCAGCTGGTGGAAAGCGGACGGTGCGATACCAATAGGCAGAGAATAGACTTTGCCAAACAGAGGCTTGCTGGGTCTCAGGTCAATGTTAGACACATTTCTAAGCACCCGACTTCGAATCTTGTAATAATCATAAGCAGACTTATTTTCTCGAAGAGTAATCTCCTCATTGGCACCAGCCTGCCAGTAATCTCTAGCCATTTTCTGAGCATAGGGCATGGCAACCCGCTCGAGATCCTCGAGAGACACAACTTCCTGCTTGGGCATCTTTAAAGTAACTTAAAACTTAAATCCAACAAAATATTCAGATTACAAACAAACAGACAGAAGGATATCTATCTGCTTCTACCTTATATATGTACTGGGGGTAGCGTGGGGAGTAAAGAGGTCAAGTGTGGGGGCCCCGAAAGTTATCATCCGGTTTATACAGATGAAGAGCCGCACGTCCGCCAAAACTCCTCCGTGAACAACTCTGTGGTTTTCTTCACCAGACTGTCCTGCACATACTGGTTTGTCGCCCGCCATGTCCGCCAAACGCACCAAGCTCGAAAACAACACGTATAGCATACCTGAAACGGGCGAAATCTCGGACAATGAAGAAGATCCCAATGTTCTAGCATCTATCACATCGTGGGCTCCGGAGACCATGCTGGAAAACTTCGACCTAGGTGCGGCCATCCCTGGATTCGAACCACTTGAGCTAAATAAAAACATCAGCGAGGCTGACATCGAGCGTGACAGAATGAGAATGCTTCTTTCCAATTTCAACGAAGACCAGATGGCCAGGTATGAGGCCTTCAGGCGTGCAAACATCAACCGAAGTGCCGTCAAGAAGCTCGCCAACGCCATTCTCAACCAGTCTATTACCGGAAACGTCGCAGTAGCACTCTCTGGTATGTCAAAGGTGTTTGTGGGCGAGATTGTCGAAAAAGCACGCGATGTTCAGCAGCGTATGGATGCCTCTGCTGGCGAGGATCTGTCTGTAGAACGGCCACTTAGACCTGAACACTTACGCGAGGCTTGGAGGCTGTACAAACAGGAGAGCGGAACTGTTCCTGCTGCACATTGGCGTCGCCAGGGAGGCGAAGGTGACGGATTGATGTTCAGATGATCATAATGAATTGCATTTAATTATTATTTTGTCTAGTATGGAGTACTTCTCTTCAGGACTGCAAGCAAACAAACATGCCAACAAACATGCGTGGGGCGTTCTGATCTCAAGACAAATAACACATAACATAAAAAACTTATCGTTGAAAGGACAGCCATACGCTCATTAGAGTGCTCAGATAAAACTGTACCACTTCTTCTTTTGCGCTGCTTTGGATTCCTCGTCGATATCATCTACATCAGCTCGTCGACCTGAGTCCAGGTCGATTTCCCAGGATCTATGGAATTTAGTTCTGAAAATTAACTTGTATCCGAACCAGAAGATGAAGAAAAGAGGCAGCAAAATGTAGGAATCTACAAACTTGCCGGCAGTGAATGGGGAAAGGGTCGTCCAACCTTGCACCAAGGCGAGGAACGCATTGGCACCCAGCCCGAAATAAGCATTCCACGGATACAACAAGCTCTTGAAAGGCAGCTCATCGACCGAGTGATTCTGGGCAGACCATGCCCTTCGGAACTTGATGTGGATGAACGAAATGCTACCCCAGACCAAAAAAGTTGAAACACCGCTAAGGTTGACAATGTACTGGTAAGCTTTACCTGCTCCGGTACTGATGTTCATAAGAGCTAGAAGGCCAAATAAATTGGTGAAAATGATTGAAAAGACCGGAACACCCCTTTTGTCTGTATACCCGAGAAAGGGTGGGGCCTTGTTCACTTTAGCCATGAACAACACAGTTCGAGAGCCAATGTAGATACTGCTATTGATTGCCGAGATACAAGTCACCAGAATAAAAGCATTGACAAGGTGGACACCACCTTGCCACCCTGCATTTTGAATGGCAATGGTGATTGGTGATTTCAGAGCTTTAGGAGCATCAGCGCTGATTAGACCGTCAGCGTTCCAAGGAACAGTGATGCCAAAAAACAATGCTGATCCCATATAGACAAAAATAATACGCCAGAAAACCTGGCGGATTGCCAATGGGACAGCTCGCCCTGGGTTTCTCGTTTCTGTGGCTGCCACGGCCACACTCTCACACCCTGCATAGAAGGTTGAGCAGAATACGAACACACTGGCTACCCCACGAAATCCATCGGCAAATGCTCCGGGATTATGCCAATACTGGAAACCGATAGCATGTTTCTGACCAATAATTCCGCCAGAGGCATATATAATAGAGAAAATAAAGTAGGCTACCAATCCTAGCAGCTTGAACAGGGCCAGCCAGAACTCCGCTTCACCAAATGCAGCAACACCAAGTAACTGAAATCCGAGGAAAGCGGCCCACAGCAACAACATGTATCCATAAAGTGGCACCTTGGTACTCCAAAACGTTAGAATACTGCTGACTGTGTTGTATTCGTTGGCTAATACGGCCACCCAGATAATAAAATAATTCCAGCCTACAGCCACTCCCATGCCTTTGTCTACAAATCGATCTGCTAATTCAGTGAAAGCTCCTCCTGACGGATATAGAGTCGTCAGCTCGCCGAGAGACTGCATAACCGAGAAGGCCAGGATTCCTATAACTCCAAAACCGATCAGCAGCGATCCCGGCCCACCACTAGCCAGTGCACCTCCCGCACCAACCAGTAGACCAGGGCCGATGATGCCTGCCAGGGCCATCATGGACAGGTGTCTGGTACGTAAGCCCCGCTTGACTCCAGTGTTGGGGTCCAAAAGGTCATGGTCTCCATCTGTCGAACTCGCTTCGGGGTACACCTCCTCAGGGCCCCAAGATTTAGCGTCCTTAATATCGGTATTTGTATCGGTATTTGTGCTAGTCATCGATATTGCTAAATCCTATAAAGATTTTCCACTCGGTTTTACGGGGTGTCGCCCGCACATATAAATCTGCGGCACTCAAGGCATCGGCCGTATTGAGACAGCAAGCGATGGGCCTATTCCACCATCGCACGCCATCGCCTCCACACGAGGCTGCAACTCTATTGAGGGGAGCCACATTCACTGCCCACCAATAGCCACCTGGGGAGAACCGATGGAAACAATGATATTTACGTTATTCGCTAGCTTGATGGCGCTAGTATGAGGATACCGACTGGATACAGGTATATAGACGAGACTGCCAAGATCGCATTGATAAAAGGATAAAGTCGTCTACTTCTACGACTAATACGGTCCAGCTGCCGTTGTTTACTCAGGGTTCTGATTGTTAATGCGGATTGTTTGGAAGCTTGTCACGAGGCTGCAAGGCTCCAACTTCAGTGTGGCTAGGATGCAGGCTAACTAACAACAAACATCATCATGTACCAAATAGAAAGAGATCAGGTGCATGCTGAGAAAGTGCACATCATTATCATAAAATAACTTAAATAAATAAATATACATCTTGATCTTATGCTATGCTAATCTTCAAATAGAGTCATAATATCCTCTAGGCGTCGTTCCTTTCGTTCCTCATTGGTCATGCCTAGCGTCACAGCCAGGTGAGCCTTGCGGTCCTGAATCTTCAACATTCTCTCCTCGACTGTTCCACCTACAATGAACCGCGTCACTTCAACACTAGAAGTCTGACCCATTCGATGGATTCGATCAATTGCCTGAGACTCAATGGCAAAGCTCCACCACGGGTCCATTATATAAGCTTGGTGCGAGGAAACGAGGTTGAGGCCTACTCCACCAGCTTTCAAACTAATGAGTAAGATGTAAGGCTTAGGATCTGTTGCAAAACTGTCGAGAACCTTGGTTCGTTCCTTCTGACTCAATGACCCATCAAATCTCAGTGTGGGAAATCCATTGTAGCTCAGCTCATTTTCAATAAGATCAAGGAATCCAGTGAACTGTGAAAAGACAACCACCTTTTCTCGTACGGGCTTAGATCGTAGGCCATTCATTAGAGCCCTAATTTTAGCTGACTGTCCAGTAGACCGATAACGTCGCAAAGAAACATCTTTCATCTCTGGCCCATGGCGTTGTATAACATATACGCATTCAATATCTTGACGGCAAATCGGACACTTCGGCTCTTGACCCTTGTTTTTTTGGTATGCCATGTGCTCCAGAAAACAATCCAGGCATCCTACATGAAAACAGCTGGTCACTGCTGCTTGGTGCTCAGAAATCTCTTCCGTACATATAGGACACTCACATTCTAGCCCCTCCATGATCTGCTTGGCTTTGACAGCTCCATAGTCGCTCAACATAGTGCGCTCTTCTTCTTGTATATCTCCCGAAATCTGGGATGGCGCAAACTTGGCCATAATATCCTTTAATTCTTTGTCCTCAAGATCAATAATTTTATTATCTTGGACCTTTGTGTCTTCATCCCCACCTGCGTCATCGTCCAGCTTCTGTTGGCTGAATTTAGCAAGATTCAGTACCAAGGAAGGATGGCAACATGCCTGCCGTAGCCTGAGAATTTGAGCTAGAATGGTAGTATAATTCTTGAATGCTTGGCCCTGATCCAGCGATTTTTGGAACGAATTTCTGACTCGAGCATAGATCCAAGAGTAGAGCGCTTGCTCGTTGTCAGAAAATGCAATTCGGTCTATAGTGATTGTCTTTGGTGGGAGAGTCACTAGGGGCTGACCATCTGGTGTCTGCATGTCTTTTGTTCTACGCAAAAGAATAGGCTCCATGATGGCTTGAACAACCTTGAGAGCATTGACATAACCTCGTCCACCTTTGCTCTTAGTTTGGAATGGCGTAGTGACGCACGCTCTCCACAATGCAAAATTATTCCACGGCTCAATGTTTAGAAATTTGATAAGACTGTAAAGATCTTCTAGCTTATTCACGACTGGCGTGCCAGTTAGAATCCACTTTTTCTCTGATCGTAGATCATTGCATGCTCTGGCCGCAATGGTAGTTCTGTTGCGGATATTATGGCCCTCGTCCAGAACGACTCGATGGAATTTCACACCAAAAAACCCGAAGTCCACAACTCTGGGGTCTTTTGCCCAGTCATCTTCTAGCTCATTTTCAGCCCTGAATTTCATCAGCCTTTTGTGGTCAGCATGAAGTGTTCCATAGCTGGTGAGAACCACATCAGGTGGACTAAGACTATTAAGTAGCAGAGCTCTCAACTTTCCCTGAGATACAGACCCATAGCACACGAATACTTTGAAAGAGGACGAGGCTGCAGTCTTGGTCGCCTCTGATTCCCACTGAGCTAGAAGTGACATTGGGGCAACAATCAAGGTGGTATTGCTAGCAAAGTCATACTGCTTTGAGCCAGACGTAGATGTCCTAGACGAATGGATCAACGACAGGGTGGAGATGGTCTTTCCCAAGCCCATCTCATCAGCTAGTATACCACCTAAGGCACTCTTCTTTTGTTGGCTAGGGAAATCCAAGCTTAGCTCACCATTATGAAAGTTGACATAAAAATGGCCATCATCATTGGGCCATTTTATTTCCTGCCAAAGAGGGTTCAGTGGCTCCTTGAAGTTGGGGTCCTTATAGCGTGGGTCCAGGCCATCAGGAGATTCTCTAGCAAGCATCCATTCTAGGCCTTTACGCTGATAGGGTCTTAGAGTATATGCAAAGGAGTCAGGAGGATCGACACCTTGGAGAGAGGAGTCGGAGGGATCTGAGCGCTGATACAGAGCATCGAGTTCTTCCTGGCTTACCTCGTCGTTCTCTTCTGTCTCGGAACCTGAATCAGGTTGGTTCTGACTCAGGTCTGGAGCGGTTTGTTCGCCTAAACCGAGTTTGCCAAAGAGTTGCTTCAGACCTTCCTGACGCAGACGGAGAAGCTTTTCATGGGTAGTTTCCTTTGAGTTGTCAAAGATAGTCTTGTGCATCTGCTGCTCTTCAGCCAGAGTATGAAAGAAGGCAGAGCGCAGCATATAGCACTGCAATTCTATGACAACGTAGTCTCCTGGACGGAGATGATCGTCAGCAAAGATGCAGGAGCCTTTGAAGGCACAAAGCTGAGATTCCATGAGAATGGCTGCGAAGCGTGCATCACTCTCTTTGAGACGGGCAAACTCCATGCTATTGCGTTCGTTGATTACACGGACGACATTATCGGCATGCGCTTTGGAGCCTCCACGCTCAAATCTCAAGACATCTCCAAACCTAACCATGCCCGAGCCCACTCTTGTAGTCCAGACCTCGGCCTGAATGCTGCCTAACAGGCGAGCATCCCATGAACAAGTAGGATCGTTATCATGGGAGCTTACCTCGTGGGTGCTTATCGCACCAGTGACATCACCCTTGACCTCAGTAGCAGCAGAATCTATTATCGCATCTGCAGGTGGGGCTCGGTGCACCAGAGCGGGAGCAACCAGATCGGTTGGGAAAGCAACATGGGGTTCAGTATTTTGTTTCTTGGGGCTGATTCGAGGAGTTTTTGATTTAGCGTGTGGAGTTGATGGGGATTGGCGCTTTTTGGTACCAGCAGCGGCTTGCGCAGCGGCATCATCAGGGGGAACAGCAGCAGCAGCAGGCACATCACTGTGGGCAGCAGCATCTTCAAAATAAAAATTCAGAGCGCGTTGAATATTGCCGTCCGACTTCAGGCGAAGCTGCTTGACCAGCGTCGGGTCCAGATCCTTGCCGAGAATGGCCGTCAGGTTGGCGGTGAAGTCGCTGCCAGCCGGGCTGGAAACCCCCGTGTCAGCAGGCATGGGTGACAGGGACACTCTGGGAGTAGAGGGTGGTGGCGTGGACGTGGCATCAGCGTGTTCCGGAGTTTGATGATTGCCTGGGTGCTGGAGGTTGGGCAACAAGGAGCCGTCGGGCGACGTCGTAAAGAAGGGCGCACCGTCAGCCGGCTGATAAAACGACTTGTAGTCAGCAGCCATCAGGTCTACCTTTCTTTTCTTCACTTGGCCCCTGTATGACCTGTCCAGATTGATTGAATTTTGAAAATTTTTTGTGGCTTGTTTTTTTGGGGGGGGGGGACTCGGCGGCGTCTGGCTTCAATTGGGGCTGGGCTGATGGAAATAGCTCGTACTGGATTCGATTGGGAAAGCCTAATAATTTTTGGGCAAAGTTCGCACTACCCAGCTGCTGCCGCACCCACCCTGCTTGCCTGCAGTTAAGTTGCGTTTGCGTCGCTTTGCCGGCACCCCCCGCCATAAAGGGCGCGCACAAGGTAAGGTAAAACCCCTAGCCTAGTTAAAAGCCCAGGCTGTCCTCCTTCCTACTCTCTCTTCACCACCATGATGATGGTATCGAAACAACAGGCGCTGCCCAAGTCACCGCGGTCCCGCAAGCATCCCAGTGCACTGGACCTAGTGGGCGGATACCGCAGAGCCCGCAGCGTGGTGCTGGAAGCCCCAGTGGATCCCGAGGATGCTGCTGTGCCGGCTCGGTCCTGCTCGTCGTCGGCCTGTACCACGACGCTGCTGCTGGCCACTCCGGAATGGGCCACGACACCGGGCCAGTCCATCAAGAAGTACCTGGACGGTGTGTTATCCAAGGTGGACGGCGCTGTTGATGCTGTTGATGCTGCTGCGGAAGACGCTGGAGCAGACGATCGCTCCCGGTCCTTGCTCAAGCCCACCACCACTGTAAGGAGCTCTCTGCACAAGGATGGCTACACCAAGGCCCGCAAACGTGGAGGCTCTGCCTCACCGGTCAAAGGAAAGAGACTCCACAAGAAGAAGAGCCGTCAGGAGGTGGAAGACGAGAGCTTGCACGACCTGCCGCTGGATCACAGCAGCGAACAACCTGTCCATGACCTCAGCACCAGCTATGTTTCCTTCCCTTCCCTCAACGAGGATGTTGCGGCTTAGTGCGCAACTTCCATGGGTGGGGAGTGGGGTGCGTGCGCGCGCTATCAATCGAACGGCAGCAGCAAACATTGCTGTGACTTATCGTATCGGCGGCTCGCTCTGTACGGCGTGGGCAGCACTTTGGTCTGGCTGTTGACAATGATTGTCCCTTTGACTAACTGAGCCGAGCCGGGCTTGGTGCGTCGGCTCTGCTGCACCCTCCTCCATCTTCTTTTTGGCCCACCATTGTAGCCTACGATTCTGAGACCACCTCTGAGACCGACCGACCGACTGCCCTGACCTGGTTGCGGCTATCTTTATGCTGGGCGCAGTTGTTCTAGACTGGTTTCCAATTTTTTGCATATTTATCTTTATCTTTATTATTATTTTATTAGAATGCATTGGTTTAATACTAAACGGGGCGGCCCAAACGGGCCACACTAACTGCATTTTCTCCTGTCTGAGCCCAAACATGAGCGTCAGGACCCGGCTGGCCTTGTCAACATCTGTGCTCCCGCGTACACACGCACAGAAGGCTCCGCCAGTAGCTGCTGCTGCCCACACACAGTCTTGGCATGGCTGCTACGCTGCCAAATATGCTTCCATTTGGACAATTGTGTGCCGTACCTTTTGGCTGTCTGCCGCTGCTGCTCTCCAGAAATTTTAACTCCACCGGTTTACCTAGTTCAGTAAAGTTTGGTTGCCGGTACATAGACATTGAACAAGACTACTGCCCACGAATTCCTATGGATGAGCTTTGGCCCGGATATTCGATCTTGCACTCCATCTAGATTGTCGCACTGGTTTCCCTCTAGATCTGTATTATAATATTATTGGAGACGGCCACCCAACTAATACTCAGTAACATCTGTACATGGTCTTTCCTTGCCTGCCTTATCTGATAGCTACCAAAAGCGACACTGACAAGGGGTGGAGCACTCCGAATACCTGCACGTGATACCCACCCCTGTATTTCGCGCGCATATATAATATAAATAATATTTGGCCAGCTTGCTCGCGTGCTCGTAGCAGGTTCATCAGCAACCAACTAACATCTGGCAGATGACCTTGAGAGTGTGACTATTAATTGGTCTTAACGAATTCTCAGATACTCCATGTAGACGTGGCGCCATTGATAGGAATCGTGCCAGACGGAGCTGCTCCACACCCAAGTTCGCCGCGCAGATCACGTGTGTATTGGCACGTGATCTGTGATACAAAGAGAGGCCTCTCTTTTTGTGAGTTGAGTTGAAATCTCGCTCGCCGCACATCTGGTGTTGTTTTGTGTATCTGCGGGTGTGCTCTTCTGTCGTCGTTTTGCTTAGGGTTGCGCCCTAATTTCAAACACCACTCACAGTCACATGAAAAAACCCACATCCTCCTTTGAATACCCACCCACTCACATCTTTTTGCGTTTTTCCTAACACTCCTACACTACAACAAAACACTCAACATGGCTGTTGGCAAGAATAAGAGACTCAGCAAGGGAAAGAAGGGTATCAAGAAGAGAGTCGTCGACCCCTTCACCAAGAAGGAATGGTACAACATCAAGGCTCCCTCCACCTTTGAGAACCGAGACGTTGGTAAGACTCTTGTCAACCGAAGCACCGGTCTCAAGAACGCCAATGACGAGCTGAAGGGCCGAATCGTCGATGTCTGCCTCGCCGACCTGCAGGGCCAGGAGGACCACTCTTTCCGACGAGTCCAGCTGCGAGTTGATGAGGTCCAGGGCAAGAACCTTCTCACCAACTTCCACGGCTTGAACTTCACCTCTGACAAGCTGCGATCTTTTGTCCGAAAGTGGCAGAACCTGGTCGAGGCTAACGTCACCGTTAAGACTACCGACGACTACTACATTCGAGTTTTTGCCATTGCTTTCACCAAGCGACTGCCTAACCAGGTCAAGAAGACCTCTTATGCCCAGACCTCTCAGCTGCGACAGATTCGAAACAAGATGACTGACATTATGATCCGAGAGTGCTCTAACGTCACCCTTGCTCAGCTCACCTCCAAGCTCATTCCTGAAGTTATTGGCCGAGAAATTGAGAAGGCCACTCAGTCCATCTTCCCTCTGCAGAATGTCCACGTCCGAAAGGTTAAGTTGCTCAAGCAGCCCAAGTTTGACCTCGGTGCTCTGCTCGCTCTTCACGGTGAGGCTACCACTGACGAGTCCGGCAAGAAGGTTTCTCGAGAGTTCAAGGATGTTGTCCTTGAGACCGTGTAAATGACCCCGAGCAAAAAAATTTTCTATAAAATTTAACGTTTACATACTCATATAATACAAAAAAGATATGCGAGACTTATGATAAAGCATGCAGTATTTTGAAAAGGAAGAACAAGACATTATCTACACTAGCATACACTAATTTTCGTTCGTTAGGAGAAAATTCACAGATCGCGGGATTTGGCTTTAATTACGTTGAACCACGACGAATGGAGGGAGAGGGGCGCCAATTGATGTGATAACCAACGTTAGCTGCTGCTCACAGGGTTGCCGTGCTCATCAACCAAGCTAGTAGAAGCCTTGAGAGGACCAGGGCCAACCTTAGTGAGAATAACACGCTGAACACCTTCAGCAATGGCATTAGTCCATCGCTCGTCAAACTCTGGGGCAGTGAAGGGCTTGATATGGCTGGTAGATTCCCAAGAGGGCAGATTTGGCAGAATCGACCTAAATGAGCCCAATACCAGCTCCTCATCGGCCTTGAGGTAATAGATGACGGCATTAGGGCCAGCATCGTAGGTGTAAGCAGCAATTGTCTTACCGGCAATCTTGTTGATCTGCTCGACGATTCGAATGATGCAACGAGAAACGTCGTTCAGGTAGAACACAGGAGGATACGAATCTAGGCACACTGCATGGAACTGGTTGGAGTCCTTCATGGTAAGATCGGCAAACGTAGCAAAGTCCTTGTCGAGAATCGCCTTCTTCATCTGCTCAAATCGCTTGGGCACCACGTTGGTAATTCGCTCCACAAACAAATCTGAGGTATTGACGGTGACCTGCATGCCCTGAGTAGAAGCAGTATCCTTTTTGGCAGCATTGACTACCAGAATGGCAGCCTGCATATCGGGCCAGTGGCTAGCAGGTGCAATCTGCACAGCCTTAGAATCAGAGCCGTCAGCCTTAGAGCCCATCTGCCAGGCAACATAGCCTCCAAACAGCGATCGACAGGCAGAACCAGATCCCTGCCGAGCAAAAATCGAAAGCTCCTCATCAGACTGGGGCAGGTGGAAAAGCTGGGCAATAGCTTTGACCAGAGCAGCATAGCCAGCGGCAGACGATGCCAGTCCAGCGGCAGTGGGGAAATTGTTTTCAGACACGACATGCACCTTCATCTGGCTAAGCGCGACCACAGATGAGTCTCCCTTGGCAGAAAGATCCTCCTCGACCTTAGCTCGCAGGGCACGCAGCTCTCGGAACAGCGTGGTGAGTCGCTTGGACCCGCTGATTTGCTCGGGCTTGCCATTGAGTAGCAAGGAGTCCTCGGTGAATTTGGCCGAAGCAGCGGCAGTAGTGGTAGTTCGCAAATCATCCTGGTTCAGAGTGACAGAAATGGAGCTATTTGTAGGCAGATTGAGGCCGACGTCTCGCTTCCCCCAATACTTGAGAGTCTATAAAACGTGTGTTAGCGAACCAGGAGACAAGGGTGATCTGCATGGTAGCAGGTGTACACTGCCCAAGATATTCATACTTACCGCAATATTCACTGGCGCAGTAACACTCGCAGTATATACAGTATCTTTAATTTGGGCGGCCATCGCGTAGAGTGGTGGTGCAGCTCCTGTTCTATGCGGACAGGCTGGTGTGATGAGGGCAAGGTGAGTAGCGAACTGGCACTGCAACAACCCTGCTCGGGCGCAGGACTACTCTCAGACCAGACCAGGGGGCCAGCTGACCAGCAGATAACAGAGGAGCAGGGCATTCTAAAGCGCAAAAGATAAAGTCCGCATTAAAATGAACCAGCAAAAATACATGTAAATACGTACATACATATGTTCACAAACTCCACCCCTTTCGGGGCCACTGCCTTGGCCTGGTTCAGCCCGAGGAAATGCCCCAGTTGCTGTGAATCTAATTTTTCAGAGCATGTCTTGAGCCGCATCACAGTATCCGTCAGCCTATATTCAGCTCCGCTACACCACACTGAACCGACCGGATCGATGATTTCAGCCAGAGTTTGGAGAAAAGAGATGGGAGTTGCCAGCTTTGCCAGGTCACGAATAGTGTCCCTGGTTCCGCGCAGCTCGAGCAGGTTAGGTCTGCGGGCCCTGGCCACGTCAACACCGCCGAGCACCGAGCCTGTCGCTACATCTGCTGCTGTACCAACTGCACCGGTTCTGCCCACTCAGACTCTCCCTGAGAAGTTTGTAGCATCGCTTCCGCCTGCCCTGGTTCCGTACGCTCAATTGGCTCGATTGGATAAGCCAATTGGTACTTGGTTGCTCTACTCCCCCGGTACTTGGGCTATCACGATGGCTGCTACGTCTACTGCAGCTCCCATTTCGCAGACTGCAACAATGCTGGCGCTTTTTGGTGTCGGCTCGTTGGTAATGCGAGGTGCAGGTTGCACTATTAATGATATTTTGGATCGAGATCTAGACGATAAGGTCGAGCGAACCAGGAACCGGCCCCTCGCTGCCAAGGTAGTAAGCGTGCCACAGGCCGTTGCGTTTCTGGGTGCTCAGTGCTTTGCCGGCTTGGGCGTCCTTCTATGCTTGCCTGCGGATTGCTTTTGGTTGTGTGCTGCTTCTTTGCCTTTGATTTTCACTTATCCTCTCTTTAAGCGATTCACTTACTACCCTCAGATCTCCCTGTCTTTTTGCTTCAAGTGGGCAGCCCTGGTAGGATTCCCTGCCATGGGCGTGTGGAACTGGCCCGCTATGCTTACTCTTCATGCTTCTGCCTTTGCCTGGAGTATGATGTATGATACCATCTATGCTCACCAGGACAAGAAGTTCGATGTCAAGGCTGGCATCAAATCCACTGCTCTCAAGTGGGGTGATAGAACCAAGCCTATTGTTAGCAGATATGCTGTTGCTCAGATTGGACTGCTCGGTCTGTCGGGATTCTTTGCTGGTATGGGCCCCTTCTTTTATGGTGCTACTGCAATTGCTGCATACCGAATCTTCCGAATGATCAAGGAAGTGAATCTGGATGACCCTGAAAACTGTGGTTGGTGGTTCAGAAACAACATCAAGACAGGCCATGTCATCTGGCTTGGTGCTACGCTGGACTACTTGTCTGTTCTTTTCTTCTAATGATCCACGCCTGATCTGCTACATACCGTGAAGTCTCGCTCTCTTCACGACTGTTGTGAGTTTGAATGTAAATAGAATGCATTGTATTAATTAGAGATCTGAAAAGCTAGCGATGCCATGCTTGAGTCGCTTGTTGCTCTTTTTGGCCTTTTGGCCCTTTCTCTTCTTTTTCGGTTTCTTGACGTCTTTCTCATCGTCTGAGTCGGCATCAGAGTTGGACCCTTCATCGTTTTCCTTGCTAATTTCAACCTTCTTCTCCTCGACATCGTCCTCTAGGCCCCAAATCTTCAGTGATTCCATACTTGCAGTTACCAGGCGATATTCAAAGTCCAATTCGAGCATAGATACTTCTTGTCCTTTGGAATGCACCCACTCATTCAGCACCTTTCCTCCCTTAGCGTTCACAAGACGAACCTTTCCATCAGCTGATCCAGCGTAAACCTCATTGTCATCCTCAGCAGCGATTACACAGTCAATGCTTTCATCGCTCAGCCTGATACGGTTATGTTGGTCCTCGGGATTGTCATTGTACCATACTGTCAGTACACCTTCAGACATGCCGAATACAGACAGAACAGGGCTGATCAGACAGCCACAAAGCACCTCATCTTCCTGCTCATCACTTGTTTTCACAGGCTCCTCCTTTCGGACGTCCACGTGTGCCACACTATTAGCTCCAGCAGTCAGAAAATGGTACTTACTGTGTTTGTGGGGTTCCAGATCAACAATGGCCGTGATAACGTCCTCGTGAATTCCTTCAACCAGGTATTTCTGCTCCAGAGTTTCGGGATCGAGTACCTGAAGTGACCCCATTTCATCTCCAACTGTCACAAACGCCTCGGTAATCTTGATTGTGGAAGGCACTGCATCTGAATCCAGCGTGACCTTAGCAACCACTTTGCCAGATGATGATTTGGCCTTCTTCAGCACTCCGTCGCTGCCGACCGAGTAAATAAACTTTCCATCCAGATCATATGCAATTCCCCTCACTGATGACTTGTGCCTCTTTGTTTGCCACAATAATTCCAGCAGCTCCGGTGCAGATGCTTTCTGATCTCCAATCACACGGTGAGTCTTGTACTGGTAGCATTCCACACGTCCACTTAATAGCCCGACTACAAACTGATTCTTTTCTGGATGAAAAGACAGTGCAAACAAGGGGTCCTCATCAGAGAACGTCTTGCTGATCAGAACCTTGTCTTTTACCATGATAGTGTTGGACTGGAAATAATTTTCGTCCTCCACACAACTAAACAAGCATGTGAGGCTGACACTCTCAGTATTTGCGAGAAAAAAAAATTAGCTCCAAGCCAGCGCCGCCCTGCCAGCAAAGTGCACAGGGACAGGCACAGCGCGATGGAGTTTTCACGGGCACGGGAGACCTGCACAGCCCGTTTCGTTTCGTTTCGTTTGAATTTTCATGCTCCATTCCTGTGTGAGATCATCTGAGCAGCCATATTGTGTACTCCTTGTCTGTTCAGTTGCTTCACATGCTACATTTTGTCTCCAATCAGTGCTCGTACTTTGTAGGTGCCCCACGTATATGTTAGGGCTTCTATAAAATGTAGGGTCATCAAAAAGTTTTTTGATTTCTTTCATCACGGGCATAATTTTATATTTATTGCACACCACCGACTGCAACAGTCCTACGAGAGTTGCCGCTTGAAGTCCATTACTGTTTTTCGCCTCATTTTCGAGGTCTTTTTTGTGTAAAAGTTTCAACTTTTCCTCGGCGTGTTTAACAAGATTTGGTATGGCTACTGCAGCTTGCATCGAGAATGCCACTATTCAGGAGAAATTCGTTGAACCGGTTCTCCATGAAGTGAATGCTATTTCAAAGCATCGGTATGCTGTTGGCCAGGCGTTGCTCCAGCGAATCAACTCGATTGATGTTGAGAACTGCTCGCCTGGCGACGAAGACTCGTTCTTCGTGGCCGATTTGGGTGTCGTTTACCGACAGTTTTTGCGCTTTCGTGACAATTTGCCTCGAGTCACTCCCTTTTATGCCGTCAAGTGTAACGGGGATTTGGAGGTCTTGAAGTTGTTGGCCAAACTTGGCACCAGCTTTGATTGTGCCTCCAAGACCGAGATTGAAGCTGTCCTGGGCTTGGGTGTTGATTCTTCCAGAATTATTTACGCTAATCCTTGCAAGGCAATGTCTCATTTGAGATATGCCAAGCAGCATGGTGTAGATATGATGACTTTTGACAACTCTGACGAGCTGCTGAAAATAAAGAAGATCAACCCTGGTGCCCAGCTTCTTTTGCGATTAGTCACTGATGATTCGGGAGCAATCTGCCAATTGAGCACCAAATTTGGTTGCCAAATGGCGGATGTTTCTGAGCTCTTGGGATTAGCAAAGGATTTGGAATTGGACGTTGTTGGCGTGGCTTTCCACGTTGGTAGCGGCTCTTCTGATCCTTTTGCTTTTTCCAGCGCTGTGGACAACGCCAGACAGGTGTTTGACCAGGCGCGCCGGCTTGGCTTTGACATGAAGGTTTTAGACGTTGGCGGAGGCTTTTCGTCTGAGACTTTTGAGTCTACTAGCCAGGTGCTCAACTATGCTTTGGAGGAATACTTTCCTGAAGAAGAGGAGCCCAACCTACGTATCATTGCTGAACCCGGCAGATACTTTGTTGCCAGTGCTTTTGTTCTTGCTAGCAGTGTCATTGGCAGACGATGGCTCGACTCATCGAGAGCTCGAATCTATGTCAATGATGGTGTGTATGGCAATTTGAACTCCATCATATTTGACCACCAGGAGCCGGTTGCAAAAATGCTCAAATCTCAATCCTTACAGAAATTCTACTATTACAGCGATGATTCCCAGGAGGAAGGCACTTCAATCGAGCTGTCTATCTGGGGACCTACCTGTGATGGTTTGGATTGCCTTACCAAATCTTGTAAACTTCCGGCTGCTCCTGAAATTGGAGACTGGATCTATTTTGAGAATACCGGAGCATACACTTTGGCTGCTTCTACGCAGTTTAATGGCTTCAACACACAGTGTGAGGTCATCTATGTGTTCTCCGGCGATCTTCAGGGCTGAAATGGCCATTTATAGATGAAGATTTAGACGCAGAGGCTAGTTTAGCGTCGGTGTAGCCATGATAACCTATACTGTTAGGTTATCTGGTATATTGAATAAAACAAATAAAGTATTTTTATATTACGATTGCACAATGGAGGAGGGCAACATAAGCGGGCATCATGCCCTTGAACGCGGCTTGACCTTTTTTTGCCTTTACTCGAACAAGGCAAGGAACAGTAGCTATACTAACAGCCAAACGCTAAATAAACAAATTCAAAAGCATTAGAAAATGGCCTGGAAAATCGTCGTAACAGTCATAACAACTAGTATATTATTTGCTAAATGATCTTTTTTGTATCATGACACCTTAGTTCTTAACGACCTTAGAGGTGATGGTGGTGGTGTGCAAGCCAGGGGGCAGAGAGTGGATCAACTTCTGAGCCTTTTCCTTGTCCTTGACGACCAGAGTGTAAAGGTGCTTGGAAGCTCTGATCTTGAACTTGGTCTGGGCAGGGCCAGATCGCTTGGTGCCGCCGTTCTTCTTGATGGTGGCAGAAGTGACGTCCTTTCTTCGGGAAAGTTCAAGGAAAACCTTGATATCAGTGAGTTCCTTCTATTACCAGTTAGTTGATCTATTCTTGTATTCAAAATACATGTCTGTCGTTATGTCGGCATTACTTACAGCCATTGTTAATGTGTGGTGTTGATGGTGGAGAAGGATATAGTTGAAAAATTTTGAGTGGGTTTTGGATCTCGCTCCTGATGGACGTGCTGAAAACTACCACTGCCCGCACGCACAGCACAGAAGAGCCAGTCACGCACACAGCTAGCAAGCGAGTGAGGCCCCCCATACATTTGTAGCTGTGGGTGGTGGTGCTTGGGCAAGTAGCTCCTTCACGATGAAGACAGGCTCTCAGCCAATGCATGGAATATTTTTATCAGGCTCTTTATGCCCTGAATAACGTTCATATCCGGGCCCTGGCCAGGCGTGAACTCCGAGTGTGCAAAATCTATTAGGCGCACAGTGAGCAGTGGCCGTGGTATGTCTTCGTCGTCGTCGTCCCCATCTCCTTCTTGTTCCTCATTAGGAAGTTGCTCATCTTCAGAAGCTCTGTTCATGTTTTCCTGCAACTTGCTGTCGAACTCATCTGGATCACCTTCATAGACAATCAATACACTAGCAGAAATCATGCGAGTCTCCTGCTTTTGTAAAATTTCTAGTATAGTTATCAATTCGGCCTCCATCGCTTCGGCCATGGAGGAATTCTTATTGGGATCATCCTTATCAGGGAAGAATTTGGCAAAGGCGTCTAGCACATTATCTTTGGTGAACTGTCGGCCAAATAATCTATCATATTCTAGTCGTTCTTTGGAAGCCGGATCGAAAACAGTCATTCCAGCAATGCGTATGGCCATTGAGCCGCTCGTGGTGCTGGCAGACACCTGAGCCAGGCGTAGTTTCTTCGCCTCGTTAGCTGATTTATCGTATAGAACACTACCCAGCTTGACATCAAGAACATTTGGCTGCGTGAATCCATACGTGGCATTGTCTAACACAATTATGGCCTTATTTGCAGACGCGGACTGCGCAAGAAGAGTGCTGATCTGAGTGCTGGCAGGTGAATTTTCAGTCAGCAGCCGCATCATGTCCTGCTGAGCCTCGATCTCAGCCGGAGATGCAGTTTCTGGATCTGTTTCGGTCAAAGTGCCCATAAAAGCGCAAGTGACTTCTGCTAAGTCCTCATGCATGCCATTGTTGAGCTCCTGGTAGAAGCTGAGCTCCGACTGCTTCGTGGGCTTGATGAACACTGCACCGTCCTCGCTCTGCAGCGCACCGTCATGGCCCGCTGCCTGAAGAGCGGGGGAAACCATCGATCGTTTCAGGAGAACTAGGCGAAGTATCCCCAACTTGCGGATTCCAAGTTCTAGCCAATTTGCAGCCTGTTTTTGATGTTGCGCTAATGAGCCCCCCAATCGGTTATGGAGTTGAAACCGGGCCGCTGTTTTTGATCCAGAGGGGAGTGTGTTTGCCTGGGAACTGACAAGCAGCCTTTAACAGGCAGTTGCCGCATTGCCTTGAACACACCACCTATGACTGCACTGGATCGCACGCTGACGCGCCATGCGCGCGAGCTGATACTGGGATTCGGCGCTATTGTAGTTTTGGCCACTACGGTGACGATTCTCTTCTCACAGGCTCCAGAGCTCGAGTCAGCACGCCGTCGGCGACGCCCCAGCGAAATCGTGCGGGACCAGCTGGCCGAGGAGCTGGAGAGCCAGTTACCACAGAACCCCAATGACTGGTCTGTGGAAGAGCTTCAAAAATGGCTGAATAGGGTATGGAGCAGAAAAATACAAGAATAATTGTAAAAATTTCCCAAGAGATGCAATGCTAAATCTAACTCTATATAGAGATATGTGTTTCCACCGGGACATGCACACAAGTCCGACCTGGTACGCCTGGTTCTGACATATGATGCGCACAAGATATAAACCTCGAATGAAGGAAGGGGGGTACCCCTTCGATAAACAGACCCTCTTACGCTGGTGCTGCGCAGCTGAAGGACTTTGCATTTTGTAGAAAGTGAACAGTAGCATGATAATGATAATATATGCCTCCAAACACACAGACATGCCAAAGGTTGTGTGACATGCCAATATACGCCAAAACCTTGCTGTTCTGGAAATACTTCTCAGGGAAGAGCATGCTATATGCAACCACGCCAAGAGTGTAACAGGCCAGGCTCTTCGTGATGGGCACGTAGAACCACCAAGTGTTGTTGAAGCCGTTGAGGAATGCCGAATGCACAAAGCCTAATACTCCAGCGACAGCAAAGCCCACAAAGAATCCAACACGCTTGGGCCTCGCGTGGGGTTCGTCGAAATCCGGTTGCCAGGTCAGTACTACACCACCTATAGCGCTAATCAGAGTGAGAGCCATGTAGATGTTCCTGGCAGTTTCATGGCAGTAGAGAGCAGCATACTCCGTGGTCATAATAGATGCAGCAATCAAGACGGTAATGCCAGTATAGTCGGCACATGCAAACCCCTTTTTTGCGTCCAGCTGGCTAATGCCGCTGAAGGTATGCCACATGGCAGAGAAGACGAGGCACTTGCAAGCAGCGACCAAAAATACCAGCATAATCAACTTGTCAGCAAAAGTACTAGACGTCCATGCCTCTGTAGCGGGCCAGTGATAGATTCCAAAGCCAAGCATGGCAAAAAACCCCAGCACGTGGGTCCATATATTGCAAGTCTCATTGTGGACTTTTACAACACTGCACAAACAGGCCCTGTAGTCGCTACAGAACCGATAGCCCCGAGTAATGTACGGGTTATCTTGCCAGGGCTTGGGGAGCTCTTCAAATGTCAAAAGTCTGTTGGCCGCAGCTTGCAGAGCAACTTGTATAGAGGCCTTGAGGTCATGTTCCCGTAGGTAGTCATCGAGAATGAGCAGCTTGGCCTCTAAATGGCTGACACCGCTGGTTAGCATCTCCGACATGGGCATACGGACATGCTCAGAATCCTTGTCGCCATAGTAAAACGACTCGAGAAACCGAACCAGTCCCTCGGTGGTCTGCTTGCCCTCAACCATTACCTCGTCCCTAGCGCTCAGAAGCAGCTCATAGGCATGTTTGACCTGGGAGTCCAAAGCATCCAGCTTCTCCAGACCGTAATTTTCTACATCGTTCATTTTTGATTCCAAAGCATACAGGAAGTTGTCGACCTTATGGAGCATAAAGTCCTCCAGGTCTGCGGTGCGCAAGTCGTCAGGGACATCCGAAGGCTTTCTAGCGACCGTGACCTTTCTTTTTTTGAGTGTGCTCATTGTATAGGAGATCTAAGTCAAACGTTCCAGTCGAAAAAAACTCTTTTCTATAGCGTAGCGGAATCCTCGCCGTCTAATACTGGATGTGTTTTGTCTCTAGCACAACAATTTCGGGGTCCAATGGAAGAAGCTCTCCATGTGTTTGGCAAGAACGGCTGGTTGGGTTGGTGAAAAAACGCGTTACCTTGGAAACAGGGGGGGGGGCAGCAGCCGGGTGCAATCCCAACCTGCGAAACCAGCATTGAGCCCGACTTTCGCCTTTTTGCACCATCAATCTATCAGCCCAGCCCTCGGGAAAAGAACCACACAACAACAGAACGAACAGAGCCAAGCCAAGCCGAGCCGGACCACGCAGAACGGATTCGAACAAGGCAGTACGGGTACATAGCGAGGAGCTTGCAGTCAGACGAATACTATAATACTAGGGAGCGGAAAAGCGGAGGTGCAGTCTACGAACGAGAATGAGTGGGAAACGAACATCGACAGAGGTGAGTACGGCAGAGTCAGACGATAGCAATGGCCCCGCAAACCAAAACCACCAAGCCAGCTAACTGGATATAGCCGTCGACATCGCCCAAGAGAGCAAGGATAGATGAGAGCAGTGTAGCCTTTTGTCAGGATCAGCAGCAGCAGGGCCGGCAGGACCAGGCTCCGCTCACGCCGCCGGCAGACACCAGCGACGAATTTTCCATCTTCAAGCCCACCACGGGATCACATCGGATTTCGATGGGGTTCCTGCCCAAGTGCGAGCAGTGCCAGAAGGGAGTTCCCGGTCACTATGTGCACTGGATCCCCAATGCTAATGAGTAGACAGGCACGCAGCAGTGCAGAAGTAGTACAGTGCGGTGTGGCCGTCCGTCAGCCCCGCCAGCTCTGCTGTGGGTTGTGGGCTGGCTGGGTTGTCTTGTGAGCTGAGCAAGAGGATGTTTATTTACAGTGCAGTGCAGTGCAGTACAGTACAGTGGCCTTGCTCTGCTCTGGTCCTGCAACCAGACAGACACAGGCCCGTTATTTTATTTATTCTCATGAACCCAATGTATAATGTTACAATAATACTATTCTCTCTATAAATGTCAGTTTTTTTTTCTTTCTATCCCTCGTACTGCCCAGCCGGCGGGCGGGCGAGCGGGGTGCGCTGCGTTGCTAGTCCCGCTCAATCGTCACTCCGCTGGCCTCTGACAGATTTTTGAGCTGATTGTTTTCGTCAATCAAATTGCGGAGGTATTCTAGGGCTGAAGAGTTAGATAAATCAGCAGCTGTTGGCATGGCACCCAAGCAGCCCTGCCAGACATGCTCAGAGTTTGAGGAGATGACCTACTTTTGCCTAAAACAATCGCCTCGCTTTTGCTTTGTTTGGGGTCCAGCTGCGGCACGATTTCCGTCAGCCGGTTGAATTCCTCGCGAATGGCCTCTCGTCGCTTCTTCTCTGACGCTATATGATGGGCCTGTTTTGTTGTTAGGCCCGTGATGTTCCAACTACAGCCAACCTGGCTCGGCCAGTTCCCCCCGACACTAGCTTGTGCGGGTGTGTGCGAGCTGCTTCGCAAGGTAGTAGCTGCTTCACAGTAGCTTGGCTGTTGTTCAGCGCAGCCTAGCCCCGCTGCTCACCCAGTCACAGCTCAGCTCATACATACCTTCTTGACATCCTCGCTGAGCACCTCCTGGGTCTTGCGACCGGCTTTGGGCTTCTTTGCCTCGTCCTCCGGATCGCTGGACGTTCGGCTCATCCTTCAGAGGGGTGTAGGAAGGAAGGAGCTCGTCGTCGTTCTGGGAATGCCCTATCCCAGATGAGTTGGTTGGTCTGGCTTGTGAAAACCAAAACCAAAACCAAAGCCTAAGCCAAACCACAACTTGGCAGCCAGTCCCAAAAGGCTGGCCCTAGCCGTACTGCCAAATTTTCTTAGTCAATATGGTTCAAGCATACAATCATGCACCATCGAGTAAGGGGAAGGCAAACTTCCTCTGGGGGCGCGAATATTCCATGGGCGCAGAATGTAGCACAAACAGATGTGGAATGCATCCCGCGGAAAAAATTCGTACCGATATTACCAATCGGAGTTAGGGCCTTATCTCCTAAAGTGTTTGTTATTTGAAATCAAATTTGCCATTAACACCGATTGTCCTAGCTTTAAAGACGCCATTATTCATGTCTGAGTAAGTCTGGCAGCCGCATGGCGCACGGCTGCCTGCACCTCCTCCACTGTGATATAAATCCAGGCAACAGCACGTAATTCTATGGATATCCATTCTTACTTTCATTCCAAGAATTCTATTTCATAATGCCCTCTAAGACTTTTGTCGTTATTGGTGGCAGCTTTGCTGGCATCACTGCTGCCAAGTGGGCCCTTGCCAACTTGCCTGAGTACAAGGTTATCATTGTATCTCCTTCAGATCAGTTTTTCTGCGTCCCTGCTTCGGTTCGGTTCCTGGCCCAGCCCGATCTCTTGGATACCGGCTCCTACTCAATTCCCAAGCTCTTCGGCAAGAAGTACTCCAAGGACAAATTTGAGTTTGTTCAGGATTATGCCACTTCTTTGGACACGACAAACAAGTCCGTCGTGTTGTCCAACTCCACTGCACCCTTGAAGTACGATGTTTTAGTCGTTGCTTCAGGCACCCGGTCGCACACTCCTGCTTACAAGCTGGACGGTGCCTATGATAAGACTGCTGAGAAGATCAAGGAGCTGGCTGCCAAGATCAAGTCTGCTTCTGCCATTGCTATTGTTGGTGGTGGCCCTACCGGTGTCGAGACTGCTGCTGAGATCGGCGCCATCCACAAGGCCAAGATCACCCTCTATTCTGGTGTCAACAAGCCTCTGTACAACAACTTTGGCGCTGGACGTGCCCAAAAAGCCGTGGATAGGCTTAAAAAGTACAACACCGTGACCAAGGTGACCACTGTTGAAATTATCGATGAGCAGACTGTCAAGCTGCCCGATGGTACTACTCAGACTTACGATTTGGTAATCCCTGCTTATGGTGTTGTGCCCAACTCAGAGTTCATCGACGTCACAGATGCTGACGGGTTTGTTCTTGTTGACGAAAACCTACGAGTTAAGGGCCTCAAGGACGTTTATGCTATTGGAGACATTATTTCTAACGGAGGAGGAACCATTGTTGACATTAAGATGGGGCAGACTTCCGTGCTCTCCAACACTTTGAAGCACGATCTCCTTGGTGGTAGCAAGCTGTCTTCTTACAAGGTTGGAGGAACTAAGAGCACTCTGGGCGTTACTTTCGCGAAAGACGGTGGTATCGGAACTATTTTTGGTTTGCCCTTCCCTGGATGGATGATTTACCAGGTAAAAGGCAAGGATTTCATGCTTCCCAAGATGATCAAGGAGTGGGGCCCTTAAATTCTCGGTACCGTATTCATCATCTGGAGCATTATTATTCTTATGGACTCCTGACCAGTCTTGGAGTGCTTGCTTAGTCCAACTAAAGTTCGTACTATACTTTGTTTAACACCTTTTTTTTACTCTTTTATTCCATATATTTACCAATGATAAAAGACACTTCGTATAAGTCCACTTACAGTATGTTATTCATTTTAGAGCTTTCCAGCAAGGTTGACCTGGATGGTCTTTACCTGAGTATAGGTCTGCAGACCGTACTCAGACAGCTCGGTGCCAACACCAGACATCTTGAAACCACCAAATGGAACATGAATATCAGCATCGTTACTAGAGTTCACCCAGACAGAACCAGCGTCAATTTCAGCAGCCACTCTGTGAGCCTTTCCAACGTTCTCGGTGAAGACGGAAGAACCAAGACCATAACTGGTGTCGTTGGCCATCTCAATAGCCTCCTCCTCAGTAGAGAACTTGGACACACAAACCACGGGGCCAAAAATCTCCTCCTGGACAATTCTCATGTTCTGCTTGCAGTCTGCGAAAATAGTAGGCTGCACGAAGTAACCCTTTCGGTCAAAAGCCTTACCACCAGTGATAACTCGGGCACCTTCGGACTTGCCAATGTCCAAGTAGCCCAGTACCTTCTTGTACTGAGCCTCAGAGACCTGAGGACCGTGACCAGTCTTCTCATCGTGAACATCACCGACGGCAGAGGTGAAATTTTCTTCGACCTCCTTTTTGTAGAGTTCCAAGAATTTGTCGTAAATAGTATCCTGAACCAAGACTCGGGAGGTAGAAGAGCATACCTGGCCCATGTTGTACATGATACCAATAGCAGCCCACTTGACGGCCTCAGGCAGGTCACAGTCGTCAAAAATAATCATGGGCGACTTGCCTCCGCACTCCAAAGTGACGGCCTTGAGGTTACTGGAACCAGCAGCCTGCATGATGATCTTACCAGTAGCAGTGGAACCAGTGAAAGCAACCTTGTCCACATCCATGTGTCGAGCAAGAGCATCACCAGCATCTCGGCCGTATCCAGAGATAATGTTGATGACACCAGGAGGGAAACCAGCTTCGGCAACCTTGGTAGCAAGGTACAGCATAGAAAGGGGAGTCTGTTCTGCAGTCTTCAAAACAGTGACATTACCAGTGGCCAGGCAGGGACCCAACTTCCAGGAGCCCATAGCCAAAGGATAATTCCAAGGAATGATCTGGGCACAGACACCAAAGGGCTGGTGTCGAGTGTACATGAGCTGAGTATCGTTTTCCTGGAAAACCTTACCGCCAATCTTATCAGACCAGCCAGCATAGTATCGGAAAACAGAAACAACCTCGTCAATGTCAAAATTGGCATTGTTGAACTGAGGCTTACCACCGTCCATGGCCTCAATGGCTTCAAAGGTCTCTCGATCTGCCTCAATCAAATCAGCAAGCTTCCAGAGCAGCTTTCCTCGTTCGGTAGCAGTAACCTTCTTCCACTTCTTGAAAGCCTTTCTGGCAGCAGCAACGGCAATGTCGACATCCTCCTTGCCAGCAGCATACACTTCGGTGATAACCTCCTCAGTAGAAGGGTTGATTGTCTCCAAGGTTGCTCCGCTCTTAGAGGGAATAAACTCGTTGTTGATGAACAGACCCAAAGGCTGCTCGTAAGTAACCTTACCGGCGGTAATCTTCTTGCTCAAAGGAAGAGGCATTATTGTTTGGCTTTTTTTATTCGGTTTAAACTGAAAGGTGGGGGAAAAGATACTGTAAAGCTGCTGTCCCTCCTTTATATGCCGGTTGGCTGTCTCTAGTGCTTATCGGCAAAGAGCAAAAGGTTGCCTAATTAGGAAACTTCTGGCGGCTAAAGCCTGTGGAGGAACTCAAAGTGCTCCGCTTTATTGCCTTGGGAATAGCCGACAGAAAATCGGGGATATATGTGCGGACCAAGGACGATTCGCCCGTTTTTAACAAGCAGGTATAAACACTAGTTGTTCATGCCATCCTCTACAACTCACAGTGGGATTTCTGTTGTTGGCTATCCCTCCTAATCTACTTTTCCTTCCCCCCCATGTCGGATGCTCCGCCATATTAAGGTCGCTAGTCGGGGGCTCCTTGAGATCAAGCACTACGTTTCCGATAACGCGATAAGATAATACTTGGCGAGACCGACCCAAGTTATCGCTTCAACCGCACGCATTGATTAAGATCTATTTCTCTGATTATCAAGCTGAGTAAGCAGTAGCCCGGTCGGAGACTTGCTCTCACATTCGTAACCGTATCTTGCTTGGTCCACCACCCCAAACAGATGGGCGGGATAGGCCGCATCGCCTACATCCATCGGGACACAGCAAAATTTCAGACTGAAAGACTCTTCTACAGCGATGTGGAGAACCTCTGTAGCACTAAGGCCACCGCACTTGGCTCGCAGGTTCTATCATGTTCTGGCGATAGAGTCTTCGTGTGATGATTCGGCAGTTTGTCTTATAGACCGACGCCCAGGCGACCCGGATCAGCCAAATCGGCTGCTGGCTCACAAAGTGCGTACTCTGGATAGCACTGATACAGGTGGCATCGTACCTGCTAATGCACTTGTGCACCACCTACAAAATATAGCACCCATGGTGCGAGAGATACTGGACGAGCATAACTTGACCAAAGTCGATCTGGTATGTGCTACAAGAGGGCCGGGTATGTACGCTTCCTTGGCTGCTGGGCTGAACGTTGCCAAGGGTCTGGCTGTGGCCTGGAACGTACCGTTCATTGGGGTGCACCATATGCTGGGTCATCTGTTGACACCCCGGTTTTTCACCAATGGCGAAAGTCCTGTATATCCTTTTGTCAGTCTTTTGGCAAGTGGTGGCCATACCATGTTGGTGCTGAGTAGATCGACTCTGGAACATGAAATCATTGCAAACACTGTGGATATTGCCATTGGAGATTCTCTGGATAAATGCGCTAGGGAAATCGGTATCAAGGGAAATATTCTCGGTAAAGCCCTGGAACAGCTAGCAAGTTCCCCTTCAAGACATAACTATACCATTCCCCAGGGGCGTGTGGATGAGCTCATGTCCATAAAGTTCCCTAAACCTCTAAAAAACTCCTCAAAACGATCGGATCTTGTTGCGTTTTCCTTTGCAGGATTCATCACGTCCGTTAAAAATACCTTGGTCAAATATCCTGTTACTGATGACGATACTCAAGCGATCATTGGTAAGTTGATCCAGCGAGCAATCCTGCAGCACCTTGTCAGTAAAGTGAAGCTGGCTCTGGAAGCGAACCACATAAGTGGTATGGATTTAGTACTTGCAGGTGGAGTGGCATCAAATTCGCTACTACGCGAAATGCTTAGAACTGAGCTGGAGGACAGACATCTGACTTACCATTTCCCAGAAGTCAAATGGTGTACTGACAATGCCCTTATGATAGGCTGGGCAGGTATTGAACTGTGGGAACATGCACATTTACAGACCAATGTAGGTGTGATGCCAATAGCCAAGTGGCCGCTTTCAGACTTGGTCAATGTCGACAGCTGGGTATCCCGTAATGCATCTTCTCCTGTATAGGAAAGCTCTTTTTTGACTGGCACTAGCCAGTCTGTAATGTAAATACTGTACAAATTCATGTAAAAATAAATAATACTATCAGGCTCTCATACCACTGAGGGCCTTGTCGGAATAAGCGGCTCAGTTAGGCCCAATGTCTCAATCATCTCTCGCCAGGTAGGCATATCAAGATCAATAATAACTTGATGACCAGAATCTTCCATTGCAGAATTACCATTTCCATGATCAGAATGCTCCTCGCCATAGGATTCGACTGGTTTTAGAACAGGTAGCCCATTATTATCAAGATCGAGTGACACTCGGCCGTCACGCACGAGAAAGCTGGTATAGAATAAGTTGCCCACGCTCTGCGAAAAACTTTCAGGATTGAGAATCAACTCAAATAGCTGAATAGGTTTTTGATCATTACTTTGATAGAGTCGCCGTATAACTCTATAAATCTCGGTAATGAGTTTTGATGTGCGCTCCTCCGTCTGCTTAAGGTCTTCCTCTCGAAGATTCTCGGGGCGGTTATGTTCATGCTCGTTGATCTGCAATCTCTGTCCACTTCGACGCGGTCCAGTCGTCTTCTTTTCCAGTGAAATAGGACCAATCATAAAATCAACAGCTGGCACAATATTTAAATAAGAATGGGTAAGCTGGCCCAGTTTAGCCAGTTGTTTAGCCGTGGATTCTTCATCAGCCTCTTCAGCTCCGCTAGTTTGCTTCAAAAAGTGACTAATCTTTGTCACAAAATCATCAACTGAAACTCCGCCAAATTCTGGTATGTCTGTTGATGTTTTCACGCGCCGATATGCCATATCAGAGAGCTTGTACACCAGAGAAGCATCAATCTTCACCTCCTGCATCTTCTTCACCTTCTCCAAGAGTCGATCAGCCTCCTCCAAAGTATGTGGAATAATGCTAGATGCATCTCCATCAGCTCCTTTCAAGTAGTCTTCTTCATTTTTCTCGACGTCATCGTGTAACGTGGAGTAGAAACTGTTCACGTCCTGATCCATAGACATGGTGGGATGCTGGAACATCTCCACACCTTCCAACCTGAGATCATGTCGCGTCGGATCAAGGTTAGTATGAGAATGAAAGCAAACCCACAACACCACTAAGTTAATAAAGCTAACCGGCAGGCTCTGGATCCACTGGTGGTCAACCGCATCGCTGCGGGTGAAATTATAATTGGACCGTCAAATGCGCTGAAAGAGATGCTGGAGAACTCCATAGATGCCGGTAGCACTAGTATTGAGATTCTGGCCAAAGACGGGGGCTTATCGCTACTGCAAATCACAGACAACGGCTCTGGAATTGATAAGGAGGATTTTGGACTACTTTGTCAGAGATACGCAACTTCTAAATTGCAAACATTCGAGGATCTGAGCTCTCTGTCGACGTATGGTTTTCGTGGCGAGGCTCTGGCATCCATCTCTCATGTCTCTCGGCTTACAGTGATTTCAAAGCCAGCAGCTTCACCGGTAGCATACAAGGCACAATTTTTGAACGGTGACGTTGTTGATAAATCGCTGAAACCCAGTGCTGGAAAAAACGGTACAAAGTTCACAATACAAGACTTGTTCTACAACGTTCCTTCACGACTCAAAGCATTCCGATCTGCTGGCGACGAGTATGCAAAAATACTAGATGTGGTCGGAAAATACTCTATTCATTGTCAGGGTATCGCATTTTTATGTAAAAAGGCGAACGATACACACCCGTCGCTGGTAATTCAAAAGGATGCTTCTACACAGGAACGTATCCGCAATATCTATGGTTCACCAATCGCAAATGAATTGTTGAAGGTAGAATATGGCCCTGGGTCTAATCTCTATGAGCGGTCGAAGAGGCTCGGCCTTGAAAGATTTGATGGTCATGTTACGAATGCCAACTATTCGTCCAAAAAATCCATACCACCTGTTTTCTTCATTAACCATAGGCTGGTCACATGTGAGCCTTTACGGCGGGCAGTGATGCAGATATTTCATGCATTTCTTCCTCGAGGGTGCTATCCTTTTGTTTACCTTTCAATTATGCTGAATCCAGCAATGCTTGACGTAAATGTCCACCCTACTAAGCGAGAGGTGCGGTTTCTTCATGAGGAAGAAATTGTAGAAATCATCTGTGAAGAATTGCAGGATTCATTAACAAAAGTCGACTCTTCGAGATCATACCAAGTACAGACAGTACTGCCGGTGTCGCTCACATCTACAAAGCTCCCTACTCCAATTGGTTCGACTATACCTACTAAGAGAATATACCCACAGCATATGGTCCGAACGGATCCCAAACAGTCAAAAATTCAAGCGATACCTGTTTCGAAACTTAAGGGCGTCGAAATGATTGAAGCTGTTGATTTCAAAGAGAGCACTGTCGGGATAAGCACTAAGCGGTCAACAGTTGAGTTTGTTCCGACCAAGCTGACTTCCATCAAGAATCTGAGGAAGAAAATCGAGGAAGAAAGTCTTCCTGCTATCACTAAAATATTCCATAATAGCACATTTGTCGGAATTGCAGACTACACACGCCGTTTAGTGGCCATTCAATACGACATTAAGCTGCTGTTGGTTGACTATGGTGCCATGTCACAGTATCTATTTTTCCAAATAGGTCTATCTGATTTTGGGAACTTTGGAACCATCTCATTTGGTGAAAAAGGGTTATTTATTAAAGATTTGTTGGAAATTGTGTGCAGCGATGAAGAGAAAGAGAATGGCTTTGTTGACCAAACGGTGAATCAACTTATTGGTGTCAGAGATATGCTGAAGGATTATTTCAGTATGGACATTACAGAGGATGGGGTACTCAAAACAATGCCCTTGTTACTGAAACAGTATATGCCGCCCATGTCTAAATTGCCGATTTTTTTGCATAATCTGGGTACTACTGTTAACTGGGAAAATGAGTTGGAGTGCCTCGGTGGTGTGCTTACTGAGCTGTCTCTCTTTTATATTCCCATGCCGTTGGAAGGAACAGTATTAGAAAAGGTCGAGATGGCCGAGACTAATCAAATGTTAGAGCATGTTATACTGCCAGCCTTTAGAAGACGACTTATTGGTACTAACTCTATGAAACAGCACATTGTAGAGATAGCCAATCTCCCTGGCCTGTACAGAGTATTTGAGAGGTGTTAATGGCAAGATAATTTCAACTTCATTCATCATTACGGAAATAAATACAAATACTACTACACTACTCCAAACTGGCAAGAATCTTCATACGATCTTGAAAATATGCTTGGAAAACCTGGGCCTCTCTGGCAGCCTGATCCATTTTGTCTGCAGAAAACTCAGTAGTGAAACTTTCCTCACCACGGCTCAATTTACTAGATACGCCGTTCTTGTTAGCAGCAGTCGCTTCGGTGACTTCTAACGATTCCCGTCCCGAAATAGAACCCTCGGCATCGCTCAAATCAGAACCAGCTATTCGAGGGAAATGCTCCGGTCCGATGACAGTTCGATCAAAAGACTTCACTTGGACTTCGATGAACTGAGGCGGGCCTGAAGAGGAAGTAAGAGGATTGCTGCTTCCAATAAGGCGGTTGTAGTGAAACAATCGTTCACGGAAAAAGGAAATCACCCTGCTGGGGAAATCAAGCAAATGTGCGATGCTGCTGTTCTCCAGCTTGCTGAACACA
Source organism: Zygoascus sp. PK3305 (assembly GCA_023628935.1). Lineage (NCBI taxonomy): Eukaryota > Fungi > Ascomycota > Dipodascomycetes > Dipodascales > Trichomonascaceae > Zygoascus > Zygoascus sp. PK3305. The sequence continues at coordinate 517,818 of JAMAJS010000006.1, forward strand.
GTTTCAATTCCGACAAGCTCAATAGGTCCAATAAAACCAAACTGAAAAAGATATCTCATTTCAGGGAACAGAGCGTCAAGAACCCGAGTAGTAGCATGATAGTACGAAAACAGGACAATTGCAGGGTCAGACAACTGACGAAGGGCGTAGTCATTGCCCATGGCCAGTGCTTTGCTAGGAAACATTCTGACCCATCGCCTTAACAAAGAGAATAGATAGACTGGGGGGAAATAACTGACGCCGTTAGGTTCGGAGAATCTCTTGGCAGTCAGCAGATAACAAGAAACATCTCTTAGGAACGCAGCCAAATCGGTGTACTGGGTATACAGGTTCCCACTCTCCGTGGCTGCGGCAGAAGAGAAATACTCTCGCTGGAGGTCAATCTTCTTGAGGATTTCTTCCAAAACATCACGATCATAAGCAGGAACCTGCACTGCTTTTATACCTTGAAACAGGGAATCGCTCATGCAGAGGACGGTATTGTTAGGCTCAGACATGGAAATAGAGATGACCCGTTCGAGAACAGCCACAAAGCCTTTTGATAGAGTAACATAGGAAGAAATATCCTCCTCCTGGAAGAAAATGTCCCAAGATAAAATAAGTGCTGTGGCCAGAAGAGCTTCAGGTGATTTGATAGCCTTCGCCTGGTTGGCCAAGACTTGTTGCAGTTCATGAACAGCAATGAACCGGTGCTTGTTGCTCTCGCGGGCGTACTGGTTACCATTTAGGGTTCTCTCCGGAGACTTAACGGCCAGGATTCCATAAGAAAGAGACATAATTGCATGGTACAGATTTGAATTCTCGCAAGCAAGAAGGTATACACTAGACATCCACTGGAAGTAGACATCTCGGATCATTTCAGTTTCAAATCCCTGTTTAACAATAGACAGTTCGCCGACGGATGATCCCGTTCGAGATGAGCCGAGCGACGGAGCATCACTGGGAGAAACAGAGCTGAGAGCCGACGACGTCGTCGTATCGGAAAAACTGGTCAGCGGTGCCATGACAGACGAGCTGGCCGGAATAGTCCCACCTAGAGGCGGGAGCTGTCTCGAAGCAGTAGCATTTCCAGGTGTAGATGAAGGTAATGGAGCCGTATTCGGCGAGCGATAATTGTCGTGCCGAAAGTTCGGGCTAGCCACCGCGACGGCATAAGGGTTCGGAAACGGAGGAACCGTAGGACCCGCGCCAATACCGAAAATGGAACTAGAAGGAGCAGCATTTCCGCTGGCGAAAAGAGTAGATGCTGCTGGCAAGGGAAGAATTGCGCCGGATGTTACTGGTGGTGTCGGCGAAAGGTTTTGGCTGTTTGCTTCCTGCCCATGTGCGGCTTGCGCGTATTTCTCACCCGACGGGGGTCTAGACTCTCCAGTATACGACAGGGGGCCAGTTGTCGCAGCACCAGCCGATGGGGAAGAAACGGAGCTCTGTTGGAGTTGCTGGAGTTTGCGCTCGGCAATCTGCTCGGGGGTCAAGGACAGATACGAGCATGTTGCGTTCGATTTGGTACACTGGCCGCATATCGGAAGCTGTTCGTTGCACTTGATGCGCCTTTGTTTGCAGTTTGCACAGCCTGTACAGCGGCGTCGGTTAGTTCTGATCAAAGGCAAATAACCACGGCCTGAAGAGAAGGGGGAAAAAAACAGCGGTTAGATATACATACCTAGATGAGACTTTTTATGAGCCCTGCGGAAATGTATTTTTCGAGGAGGGAGGTCGTCCGATCCCGAAGAAGAGCCCGGTCGCTTTGCGTTGACCGTAGTCGTGCTTGAGCCGAGCATCTTCACGGTGGTTTTGCTGCGTTTCTGCTGAGTGGGGACTTTGGATGATGGTGGGTTAATAAGGCTCGCAAATTTGGGGGGGGGGATTCGTTTTGCGGCGGACGGAGAGCAAGCTGCGCACAAGAGTTTCGAATTGAACAAGACCGCTCACGAAGTCAAGAGGGAGCCATTCACTTGTCCAAAGTGCCGAGGGTGAGGAAGTAGGAAAGATAGTGTGGTGAGTACTAATGGACGGCTTGATGCAAAGAGCGAGCGCCTGCAGCTAGTTCGGCACTTATACGTCAAAGCAGACAAGCAGGTAAGCAGGCAAGCAGGCAAGCAGGGGAGAAACTAGCCGGGGACGGTGCAACACCACAAGCTGTATGCAGTAAACAAGTCCCGCTAAGATGCACAAAGCAACAACGAATACAATTCGGGGAGGGAAAATTCAGTGAGTTGAGAGTCCCGGTATGATTTGCGAACGTGGATTATATTTAAGCCGGCCGAATCTGTTGGTTGGTTAGACCGGATGATGATCTGGAGCGTGCGTTCCTTGCAATATCCGAGAAAAGTCCGCTAGCAACCTGTGCTCCAGCCAAAAAGGAAAAGTTGTTCCTTCGTATTTGGGCCGGCTGGTGTTATATGTCTGGTGGGCGGAGTTTGAACAGAAATGAGAAGCGAGGCGTGCGTGGCCCGGTCAGCTGCGCCTTACAAAGCCTTGCGGAGATGGGAAAATATGAGTGGACGCGTGTATTATACCAGCACAGACGACTGGGGACAGGAAAAAAGCGGATTTCGCAAGCTTATTATAAGTCCATTTTGTGGGTGCCCTGTTTGTCCGTCTGATGGTTGCGATTGGAAGGAGCATCTCTTCTATTTAGGGGTGAGGTGTATCTAATCGGTTCTCCGGCCGGTTTGTTCATGCCAACACTGTAATGTACTCCTGCGAACTGGACAACCGGTGGACAAACTGGCAAACTGTATTATTAGCATCCCACTGATCTGGAACGACAGGGTTCATCAGGAGCTTATTTTGGAAAGGGGCGCTCCGGAAAGTCGAGGATGCCTGCTCCGGAATCGCAAACGCAGCCGTAAGGTGCGTGCACAGCCATCCCTTTGTGACCAACAAGGACAATTGTGTTCTTCCAGTTGTTGGATATGCGGGGCTTCTTTCCGACGGTCTCTGCATTGCATCCGGCATGATCCACTGCTTGGCCCAGGCCACGGGCTTGGCTTGGTAAGGGTTGCCTAGCCCGGGCTGTCACGCCCTGCTAGTGCCCACATTTGCAGCTGTTTTTGTCCAAAGGACCAACAGAATTGCTTGCGTTGGAAGTCTTTTTTTTTTATTTTTTTAAAATTTTATAATTTTCTTGGAAGGTTGGGACACGACTCCATCTTTTCCGGGAGTACATACCGAGAATCTGATTATGGGCATTAGACTTCTGTTTTGTTTAACTCATTCGTATCGATGCAATCAAGGTTCTTCGGGCCAGCGTTAGTCTGGGGAAGCCGTCCGGCTGTTACGGAGAAATGTTGTTACCGAAATCTGCCTGAGTATCGTATTACATACTTCCTTTGCTGGTTTGTTCTTTCGAGATTATAATCCTGCGTCTTGCTGGTGTTGTCGGCAGGGCAGAAATAGCAAATAACATAATTCAGCGGGAATTGAATCCTTACCGTATACTGTAGAGGTACACTTCAAGTTCCGAACAGAAGGCTGGCAATAGTGCCGCAGCTATGAGCACACTTACCAAGGTCGCGCTAGGGGAGATGCGTGAGCCGCCGCTTGCCGTGTTGCTTGGCAAGGCAATCAGGAAAGAATAGTCCGTGAACTGGCTGCAATATCATAATAATTCTGTGAACCCTGTCCAGCTTACATGCGACAGGTACCAAGAAGACACAGTTTTGCTTCGCTGCAGAAGTACTGTCTCAAACCAAGCGTACAGTCTGTTCTCGTGTCGTCATGTCGTCGTGCAGACAGAGAGAGGGTGCTCTAAGTGTATGTGATTGCGGACAGAGATTTTGTGGGGCTGGCACGGAGTATTTCGCTAGCTGTTTAACCACGCAGTACGTTTACGCAAGCCGCCGTGGTATACGGCCCTGGCGGAAATGAGCAGCCATATCTCGTTGAATCCTGTTGGCCAGGACCACTGATTAGCGTTTGTTCTTTCGGGCTTTTTCCAGAACCACTCTTGGCATTGCAGCTATTCTGTGTCTCTTGCCAGGAGGGATACGACAGCGGGCGGGCGGGCGATATAGACTTTAATTGGGTTCTGGGCTAGCTCTGTGACCCGAACACCCATCCACCCCCAGACAGAGAGAACGGACGGCGCCGATCTGATTTAGGCTTTAGTATCTCGGATCAAAGATCCGAACTTCTATTAGCAATTCTTAGCAATGGCTAACCGCAAGGGCCAACATTTGGCCGTATGTGGCAAAACTCGGATGATACGCACCATCACACGTTTTTGAGCAGTTGCCTTGGAAAATGATTGAGCCGAAGTAGTGAATGTGGTGCTCAGGGAACCCTCACCGTTCGCCATTTACAATCAGCAATGGTTTGGATTGGTCAGCCCAAGCATAGCTAGGGGTGATGGTGCGACACCCTAAAACGATGCGATTGAATGAACCACTTTGCAGCAACCACTTTGGCAGCATAAACGAATCAAGTCATATAAATGAAAAATGAGGTAGAACGCATGCGAGCAAAACAGATTTAATTTGGCTAAACCACACTGAAAGTGCACAGATCTTTTCCAGCAGTGATCTATATATATCAATGACGAAACCTTTTTTTTTATTTACCTCCTGTCGTCAGTTTATTTATGTAGGGATATCTGCTGCCATTTTGCTCATTCACTGTCCATGGCTTATTTTGGTTTTTGGCACCAACAGGGCCTACCACCCAGCAGGCCACAGGCACAAGGTTGAGATGGCCCACAACGGGCCTGTCTCCCCGGACTATATCCGATGCGGAGATGTCAGGAGAGCCATTCGTTCAGTTCAGCCGGGGCCCGTCTGTTGCATTACATTGCGCAACCGAAATGGAGCTGTCAGCCTCATGAAGAAGCGACAGTGCTTCTCCCTGCCGTTCCCTGCCTTGTCGGTCATCGTCTCGCCTCGGCCAAATAGTCGGTCCCACGCAAATCCAATCGCGTGCTTGCAGTGATTTGCACCAGGGACCACCTATTTTTTTTTGATGGCGGGGCGGACGATGAGGCACAGCCCACCGCAAGGAAGCGAAGCCTGCCTGCAACAGGAGACGGTGCGCACGTTCGGCAGGCAGTTGGCCCCAGCCAAGCGTAGCTCTCTCACAGAGCGCTGGCCCTTGGCCTGCTCCGCTGTGCATTGGCACTGCACAAGCGATGAGGTCCCCTCAAACGGGGAAAAACAAATTGTCCTCAGACAGGCTGGCGCCGGCTCCGGTAAAAATATGCCCATCACAGCCTACCGACCCGTACGTAATAAAGCCTCACTCACTGCAGATGTCCGTCCGCGGGGAGGGGGGTGTGTGTGGCTGAGCAGTGGAAAAAATGTAAATCTCGCATGACCGCTGCGTAGGCCGTGCGGAAATGCAGGCCTAGCGGAACGCAGAGCTCAAAACAATGCGCATATGCGACGCTCCATCCAAGCATTCGGTGGCCCATGCAATCCGGGCATGCGCAACCAACCAGCAAGATCCCTGCACATCAGCCTGGAACGAGCAGCTCCAGCCTCCAGCTCCAGCGCATGGGCGCAGCGCGGGCTGTACTTACGTATTGCTGCTGCCTGTTGCAGCTAGGTAGTTAGGCTTGCACCCGCCCCTCCCAGGGTACCGGTAGTGCCATTTCCGCCTCCACCGAGTTTTTTGCACGCACGCATTGGTGGGTTGGGTGTTTCGAATTTTGCTTTTGGGCACTAATTCGTTGGTCCACCCGGCTCTACCCACCTAATTTATATCGCGTACCCAGCTATACAAATTTCCAACCTTGCTCAACTCTATTTTCTCCCGAAACACCGGCTGTCCACGTTTCGTCAACCGCACCCCTCACCCTGCTTGTATCCGCCTGTAGCGTTTGCATCTCTGCTGGAGTTCACCTTCCTCGCACCCTCCCAAATAGCATTCGTTCGTTGTTTATTCGCACGCTGTTGGGCCTCTCTCTTTCTATTACGTATCGCGCGTTGTACATTTTTTTTTTTCTTTTGGCACCCCACAAGGACCCACGAGGGAAGGAAAAAGACGAAAAAGCTCAGCTTGTCCCAACTCTATCTATAGTCATTCAACCATGCCACTGTTCAGGAGATCCTCCGACGCGAAGAACACCGAGGTTCACATCCAGCGGTCGGGCTCGCAGATAGCCCAGAAGCAACGCTCGGCCGACATTCATGATCCAATTCTGACTGCAGTGCAGGAGGCTCAGCCCTTTGAAATGTCCAACGAGAAGAACACTGTCTCTCTGTCCCCCAATGGCGCTCACCGGGACATTTTTGGCAGCATCATCAACGCACCCGACCGTTCAAACCCTGCTCGGCCTCGAGATGAACGGCCTCTAGACACTATCCGATCCTTTGAGTATGCTTGTACTGGCGACGAGCGAATCAAGGAAGAGATGGAAACCCCCCGCCTGGGCTGGCAAACCAGAGACGGCTTTTCCTCAATGCCTCAGTTCACCGGCAATCCCTATGCCCGAAACAATGAGAACGTCATTGCCTTTGAGAACAAGGGCCCGACCGAACATGTCCGACCGTTGATTGCTAATCAGAATGATGACAAGAAGAAGAAGAAGAAGCGCGGTCTGTTTGGAAAGAAGAATAAGGATAAGCAATAAGATTGCACTCAGTGCAGTCCAGTGCTACAAGACGAACCACGGCAGGTGGTCTGGCGAGGTCTCGGCCAGCAAGAACCACCGCTCCCCCCACCGCAAATCAGCATTAGCGGCTCTGTTCTCCTGGTAAGCTGGCAAGCTGGCCGTTTGTTGGGCTCTAGCTGCACGCGAAAACCGCCCTCTGTGCTGTTGTGGCCGGTTCGGCTTGTTCTGTGTTTTTTTTTTCTTGGTAGTACACAGGGGACGCCTCTGTCCCCTGGGAAAGGCGATGAGCGGGTCCTCTCGGTCTCATCCAAATGTATTGTTACGGGTTTACGGTATGTAGAAAATATTATTATTATTATTATTATTATTATTATTGGCTGGTCTGGTTTTCTCAGGTCCACTTGATGTGCTCTTGTAGCCTCGTGCGCCCGTCATTAGGCGGCTGTGTTCTTGCTGTTTTCTCTGGCTTGCGGGGTTTTTTTCTACTGTGCTTGCGGTGTGCTCGTTATCTCCAAGTATGGCTGATCAGGCACCTTCCTGCACTGTTCTGCCGGCTCTCCATGTGATTTTTCAGTCTCCCCTGAGCCCTGGCTGGCAGACTAGTCCACTTTTCACAACACCAACCCCTTTTATTTTGTAAAAAGGCATCGCGTACCTTGCTTGGCACCAATTAGTTTTGGCCTGTATAAAAGCTATTTTAATTATACTGTGGATGATTATACATATTTACATATTCCCCCCAATGAGTAATGCGGTGGTAGTAGTTGTGTGATTTATTTTCAACTGGTAAACAAGTCGCCGTCGTCGAGCAGCTTGAGCAGGCTTTGGTAGGCCATGAGCATGATGCTGCTCTGTACACTGGTCCACACCAGTCGGGGTCCCACTCCGCTAAACACTGCCCGAAATCCCTCTGCTCGGTAGATGTCTGCTAGCACCCTCATGGTGCTAGTAGACGACTTGATCATTGTCACCTGCGTCTCGGGGTTCTGGGTCTGCACTCTAGTTTTGACCACGTCCAGGGGAGTAGTAATCGTGCCGGCCAAGCCTCCAGCCAACGCTCCGGTCGTCAGCTCCAACCCAATCCCCATATCTTCACCGTCGCCTACCAGTCTCTGAGCCTGCTGGTGGAATTCTTCATAAAATGCAAATTGGAGTGCGCTGAACGGCAGGTCCCTTGTAAGCGTGGCTCGATAGCCGTGGAACAGTGCTCCCCAGCCCTCATTACGCACAATAGTTACCGCAGCATCAGTCATACCCTTGTAATTATATCCACTGCGGAAATACGGATTGTTGTATCTTCCTTGCAGCTGCAGACGTGCCTTGAGCACTTCGCTCGGAACGTAGATGAAAGAAGACGCCAAGTCTCCCAGGAAACCTGCTGCCAGATAGGACGCAGTCTCAGGAACCTTGAACTCTCCAATCAGCTTGCGTTTCGTCCATTCATAAGTTGCAAAGAAGGCCATGGTAGAAGGCACCGATCCCAGTAGAGCTGGGGCGTATCCAGAATAAACTCCACGGATCACACCCTCCTCTTTGAGAATTGATTTGGTGGCCTCCCACATTGATCGGTACTTCAAAACATTGGGTGCTCCCTGTTGTCTAGTTTTTATCGTATCCAAGGGATACATGGAGGTATCTCCAATACCTCCACCGAGGCCACCAGCTATAAGCACGTTGAACATGGGGCTCGACCGAGATTCGCCCGAACCAGCCTGGCCATTGTGGCCGTCTATAAGGTCAACTGATCCAGATGAACCGTGCTTCTTAGGGTCATCATGCGAAATAACTCCCACTGCCAGGGGCCGCGAAGTCGTCTCGGGCTCTATGGCAGGAGCGAAGTTTAATATTGTCATCATTTGTCGATTAAAAGATTCTAAATGTTGATGCAAAAAGTGCCTAAACAGAACAGAACAAATTCATCAAACGTATACAAAGGCAAGGGGTATTTTTCAGATACCAGTTCATGCACAGGAGGTTTTGCGATGCGAAAGAGGGAAAGTGGAGAGGAAACGGATGATAAAAGTTAAGCTTGGCTCTGCTCGCTTCACGAGAAACGGTGGCCGCTTGATGGCTTGTTGATGGTTTGGTGGCTCTAAAGCAGGTTGCCCTGTGCGCAGTTCAGTGCTGTGTCTAAACAAAAAACAAGGCAATAGATCCTTCAAAACCAGTGACAAGCTACCATCCGCCCTTGCAGGGTAATATGTGTTTTATCAGAGAAAGCGGTCGGAGTGAAAGTCGTTTGCACGGTTTCAAGTGATTTGGTTGGCAGAAATGACGGGCAAAATTTTTGATTTTCAGCTTCACGATGTTTGTCCCAACTGAGTGACCGTGAAGACCTGTGATTGCTGGACTCCGCCAACCAGGTACAGACTCCAGAGGCATCGCAACTAACCCCCACTCGGAAAAATATGAATGAATTGTAATACTTTTCGATTGGTACGATGTACAAAAATATGCCTTGCGCAGCATATCACGCACACGTGACGCCGAATCTGCTACGTAGTGCTGCAGCCGCTTCATATCTTCAGCTCAGCACCGTAGCAGCCAGTCAGAGTCCCAGCATTTCAATTGCGTTGGCATTAGCTAGCGTTTTGGTTGCCCGCAAGCTGCACTAGAATTTCTCAAACGCTGTAAATGGTGTGTGTCTTTTGCACACTGTCCCGCCCGAACGGCGGCATCGCGTGACAGGGCGGCTGATTGACAACGCCGCTAGCTCCCGGCTCTAACTTGGCAAACGCTAAATATTTAATTCTCGCTTGCACTGCAGAAGCATATGAGTAATAAGCTAGGTTTGGCAACCAGCAGCACTAACCCGAGTCGAGCTGTGGCCGTATACTTTTTTGAAGTACTGGCTCGACTGGCTCTACTTGCCAGACCACTCATCCATAAAGATATTTTTCAGCGGGCGCCGCATCTATTGAGGCAACCTCCTTGAACAGGCGCACAGAAGGGCTAAGACCTGCGACGGTGTAGTTCCAAAGCGGGCCAACAGTTTCGGGCACTGTGCCTTATCTACAAACCAGGGCTGCAAACCAACACGGCGCTGGACCAAGGGCAGCAATAAAATCAGGATAAAATGTAAACCAAAAAAAAAAACTCAAAGAAGCTGCAGAAGAGCTCGCTGGAAAAAATTTCGAAGCATGGTACATTTACATATGCTCACACATTTTCGGTATGTTGCTGCTGCAGGGCATGTATCCACCTCTTGTGTCAGCCCATGTGTGGATCTGCAACGATCTACGGCTGTGGCATCAGGCTAACGACGAGATGCATCATGCAGAAAAAATTGGGCTGAGTGCAGTTTCATTTTCTAGACAGTTCGTTAAAGTTCGCGTACTATTTGGAGAAGAAGAGCTGGTGTCTGCTGGTGCTTCTCATCGGGCAATATATATTGTCAGCTAGATGCTTTGGCTGGTTTCATGTATCGGGGGGACCATTCAGGCGCTGCAAGAGCCGCCTTGTCAGTCTCTTTAGGGGGTGTTCGAAAGATTAATAATAAAATTATAATGAAGAATTATTAGCTACAACAAATCTGGCACCTGAGACTGTGCTTCGGTGGCTAAAGGCGGCAGAGTATGTGTAGCAATTGTTGCTGAAGGGGGAAGCCCGAACTTCTTAGGCATCTTCTTACTCCTCCTCCTCTCCTCCTACCGCATAGAGGATACCGGTGAGCATCTGCCAGTGGTTTATGTTTAGGAGCCGTCCACAATTGTAGAGACTGTTGGTCCACCTCAACACCTTCTCTGGTTTGCTACTTTTGAACACTCTTCTCCCGATCTGTACTGCTAGATTATCAATGGTTCGCTTTTTTGTAGTCCTCGAGAATGGAAAGTTGTTATCGGGAAATGGACGGCATAATATCATACATATCACCACTGCGGTACTGATAGGGACACCTGCCTCAGACATTTCATGAACTAAATGAGCCTGATAGTAGCCAAAATGAGATTATCACTACCGTCCTAAAACTTTTACTGCTAGTACAATAGTTGTTTGAAAGCAAGCAGTGCTCTCGCTACGGACTTACTTTTCTGTCCTATGCCTTACCCCCAACTAGCGATAGATCTAGTCATAAAACCTACACCAAACCTCGCCACTGTGACTTGAAAGTCCATCTAGGCCAATTCCTAATAAGGAATCATGCTATCCTACCGATGAAACCCTATGTCTCTCTTGGGGATAGTGTGGAGCCCTGTTTATAGCTAAAAGGTTGTTCCTGGTTTAGTAACTGCCCGTTTGAGGGGAGAATTGTACTGCCAGCCCATATGTAGAACAATCCGTAATCAATGTTTTGGTACATCTCAGTCCACTTTCGTATTTTTTTTGTTTTTTTATATTTCATTCCTGTGCGGGAGAACTGCAAGAGGAGGCTTTTTGAGCTTTCTGGTTGTTCCTCCCTTCGCTTCCCCTTCCAGCAGTCCGCTTTATTCACCGGGGAGCTGCATGGTTGTGAGCAACTCCACACAATGCAGTTTCTCAACACATATTTTTTTTCTCTTAGGAATAGAGTTTGGGAGCGTGTGCTTCATCTGCAGTGCCATGTGAATATACCATGTGTAGAGATGATGTCGAACGGAAGGCGTCAGACAAAAAGTAGCATCTTCACATTGTGTCGTTTTTGAGACTAGTGGTCGATCTTTCTCAGGTTTTGTTTTGCTAGGACCCTCCAATAATTTAACTTGCGTGACCAAACGAGCTTGGAGATCCAAAGTCAGTCGAAACAAGAAATTCGCCGTTAAAAACACTGAATTTTGCATTCTTTGCCATTTTATTTCGGTTGATTTGGAGCTTTCCTAAATAACTCTCATGCAAATCCAGGGAGATGCAGCTTTATGTCTGAATACTAACAGAGAAGTATTGCTTTGGTTCACGCGTCAGACCCTGACGCCAGCCCACCCTAGGGGGTGACTAGTTTTATCTTTGCATTTGGCCCTAAAACACCCCCTCATCAGGGTCTTGCTAATTTTATTATATTTCATAGAAACTCCGGAAGGTGGCCAATTTTTGTTTATGGCAATACCAGTAAGTAGATTGTTGCTGAAATAATCTACTCAGTTCAGACACAGCTTTGGGCAAATAGTTGCCCTGTCCGTCCCTTCACGCCTTCCCTTCCCCCACTAAAGGGACTGGAGATCGGCAATAACAAGATCTGCCGCTGGTTCATCTCGGATTTCAAGGGCCCTCTCCAAAAAAATACAACAGGGCGATCTTCATCATACTCAGGCATAATTGGCATGTTTGGCTAGCAGAAAGTCTGTGTCCCACTGCAGATAATCACTCAGTGGTTGAAAAGGTTGGTATGCAGAGCCAGCTAGTTCCACGCACCCACTTCCCCTTAACGTTGTTTAAACGAGTACCCCGGCAGGAGCCGGGGCTAATGGGCGTTATCCCTTTGCCCTCGCCCTCATCATTTGGCTATATTGTTGTTAAAGGAGTGAAGGTGCTCTAGAGAAATGCCCTATATAGTTCTAGTCATTCCCTCAACTGCAGCCGCCATCAATAGTGACATAAAAAATAATGCCCTGAGTGTTTCCTTTTGTTGGTTGTTGGACAGACACCTCTTGATTCTTTATGTCGGTATTTTCTTTTTGAGCTGTATTATTTTGCCCATCTCTTTCGTTCATCCTCAAAAAGCATTAAGCTACCATACCAACCTAAAAAAATTGTGCCAAAGAAGCAGAGCAAAAGCAAATCCGTGCAGTGCTACCTCGTCTGATGGACGCTTAAACTCATCTTCACACTATTCTGAAATTATTATATATTAACTTTATTCTTGTTTTGCTTTTGTGTCTCTGCTCGCCATAAACTATATATTGTGCTGTTAGTGTTATGCCCGGTGCCCCTACTGGCAGCTCCTTGTTTTCCATTACTCTCCCTGGCAGCCACGTTCAACTACTCCGTATAAATCCTGTCTTCTCCTTTCATTTCTTTCTTTTTCAACTTTAGCTAGCGGAATTTTATTTCCATATTTCGACGCTTGGCTCGACGAAACGAATTTTCGCCTCTGCTGGATGCCTTCACAAAACTCGTTCACATTTGACTGACGTCCCCGAATACTCGAAACAGAAACTGCCTTCTTGTTTCTCTCTCTTATCATTCTTAAATACCTTCCATCTTTTATCAGTCCTATCTGTGACTATTACCTCTCTGGACACCATTTTTATCTATTTTGTCTATTAATTTGGTTCATGAGTAAGCGTCGAGATACTGCTAATTTGCTAGATCCGGGAGAGAAGCGCGAAAAAAGCGGCCACAGCCAACCGACGAAATCTGCTGGCTATTCTCACTCGAAGAAAAAAAACTTCAGCATACCCCATTATCGTGCTAGCTCGGGGCCTCAGGTAGAGCAGGTGATGGGCTCTAGATCTACTGCTCAAGATCCGCCTACCAATATGAGCCAGCGACAAGCGGGGACTCAGACTTTTATGGCTGAAGATAATCAATTTGTATATCCCATTGATAGAGTTTCTGCGCAAGTTCAGTATGGCTATAATTGGTTTCAGTACCAGCTTTACAATTACTACGTTGCTGCTGCTGCCGCTGCTGCTGCATCCACGGCACCGGGCTTAGTGCCTCCCATGTCCATGCCTTCGCCAGGAGATGAAGAGCTGACGGACCAATATTTTTTCCAACGGTCAGATCACGATAATATTTCTGGTATTCCTTCATCTACTGGATTGTCTCAGGATCAATATATTGAGCATATGTCCCACAATGCTGTGGTCGCTGCTGCTGCTGCTGCTGCTGCTGGTACGTCTGGCATATCCCCGTTCGATTATACCCCCTCAGCAGAATACGGAAGTTATCCAGAATATCCCCCGTATTTTTATTCATACCCATTCACATCTCATACTGGAAAATTTGTATCCCCTGTCTCTCCTACTAATAATGGGCCCCTAAGTGCTGAGCTTAATAATTCACACTTAGAATCTGCTTCTCCAAGGTCGTCAGTACCTACTAAAAAGGATATTGGTTCAACACTGGTGGCTTCTCAGGGTCTTCCAATCTCCAGCGTGTCAATGCTGAATTCGTCTGTCAGAAAACTCAGCCTCTTGGACACATCCTCCGACAATCAAGGAGCCAGTCACACACAGCACGCTCTTCCTCCGACACCTCAGTCAGCTGTCTCTTCTTATCCATACTTTTACCCACGAGGGCCGCCAAAAAAACCTGCACAATCAAGTCACGCCCTTTGGGTGGGAAATTTGCCGACCGGTACAAATCTTGATGAACTGTTCAAGCTTTTCGGCACAAAAAATATTCAGAGTATTTTCTTGATAGAGCGCACAAATTGTGCTTTTGTAAATTACTCCGATCATCTCGCAGTAACAGAGGCCCTGAAAGCGGTTGCTGATAGGGGCTCCAAGATCAGAGATCATGTCTTGGTTGTAAAAAGACAAGAAAAGGAAGAGGTTCATCGGGCTGAACCAAAAACTACTGTTTTGAGCACCAAACCCAAAACTCCTCCAAATGACTTAGCTCCGCAAGCTATTCCAGAAGATCGATTTTTCATCTGCAAGAGCCTCACTTATGAGGATCTACAAGCATCAGCAGCTTTTGGTATTTGGGCAACTCAGTCACAAAATGTACAAAAGTTTAACGAGGCTTTTAGGGTAAGATCAGTTCACACGTGCAAATTTCTTGGTTTATCATTACATTATGAAGTTAAAACTAACCTCCTCACAGTCTTCGAAAAATGTCTACATTTTCTTCTCGGTCAATAGGGCTGGAAATTTCTTCGGCTATGCGCGAATGGAGAGTGAGATTCCAAACGAACCAAATACCGCAAGCTGCGAAAGTGAGCGGGCACACAGCAACGTGAGTTCTGATTATAGTGCCAGCATTTCAAGTAAAAAACCAAAAGAAAAGCTGAGAGGTCATGCCAAGCCTGACGGTTCGGGACTAATAGTTAGTCCAGTCAGCTCCCATGTCATGCCTATCATTACCCCTACTGCTTCCAATTCCGACCTTCAGATGCCGGCAGGGCGAATTGTTGATGATTCATCTCGTGGCTTCCTATTCTGGGAAGTGCTACCGGAGAAAAGCGAAGCGGAAGGATCCTCTGGCTCGGCACTGTCATCGAATTGGACAGCCAGCTTCAAGATAAGATGGCTCTCTGCTTCTGGTAGAGTGCTACCTTTTACTAAAACGAAGCATCTTCGCAACTCACTGAATGATTCAAAGCCTGTAAAAGTTGCCAAAGATGGTACTGAGATAGATCCACAGGTGGGTAGACAACTGATGGATCTGTTCAATGCCTCTAGTACCTGAATGCTTTCTTGTCACGGCTTCATGAGCTTCGCTACCGCTAGGAAGCTTTGGACTTATAATGCTCACGATTTACTTATTTGAATGTATATATATATAGTATATTAAGCTCTAGAGCTCCAAATCAAAATATGAAAATATCTAACTAATTAATACTGTGAAAGACGAATAGAAAAGAAAAATACAGCGTTATGGTCGCAGACCTTTTTGGGGGCTAGGTTACACTAGCACAACTATGCCAGCAACAAAGCCAACAACGGCCAGGCTAAAAGTTCGCTTGGATCCTGCACCAACGGGAACAGGAGAGCTTGATGAACCAGTAGTTTCTGCACCACTTGGTGAGACAGTCTGGGAGCCCGCTGGACTATTAACAGCTGCACTTAAAGTGGATGCCACAATTGTGGGGCTTGCGGTGTCAGTAGCAGCTTCGGTAGCGAGCGTAGCAGCTGCCGATTGGCCAGCATCAGCCTTCTTGCCACCAGGATTGTTATTGATAGCAGATGCAGATGCTGCTGCCAAGGCAGAACTAGAAGACGATTTGCTCTCTCCGTCAATTCCTCCTTCAGCTCCTGCAGGACTAAATGTTTTAATGGAAGCACCAGATTCAGCAGCCTCCACAGCAGAAGTAGGAGTAACAGCAGCTGCTTTAACCGTGCCAGCAACAGCAGAAGAAGTAGCAGTGGCAACAACACCGTCAATCTCCCCAGCGCCACTCTCAATATGTTCGCGGATACTAGAAGGTCCCGCTGTAGCAGCTGCAGATTTAGCAGTGTCAGGGCAATCCCACCAATGTGTAGTAGGCCAAGTGGAATGCCAGTTGCCCTGATGATTCCATGAGTTGTCACAGGTTATCGTACCACTAAAATCCCAATCAATGTCGTCGAAGAAGCCAAAGCAGTCATCGGCTTTGATGTGGGGCCAGCCATTCCATCCACCAGGCCACTGAGTGGGCCAGCATGGAGGAGTGGGAGTAGCACAGCTAGAAGTAGCCTTGTTGATAGTAGAACTGGCAGGAGTGCTAGCAGGCTTGCTAGATGCTGGAGTGAAATTAGAAACTGGCTTGCTAGATGCAGCTGTGGTAACTGGAGATGCCGAGCTGGCAATAGGAGCCGAGCTAGAAAGTGGCTTAACAGTGGTCGGAGTGCTGGTCTTTCCACCAGCGCCCGTGGTAGGGCAGTCCCACCAGTGAGTAGTGGGCCAAGTCCAGTGCCAAGATCCGTGGTTATTCCAAGAGCTATCACAGTTGATAGTGCCACTGAAATCCCATTCAATATCATCGAAGAAACCGAAGCAATCATCTGCCTTGATGTGGGGCCAGCCATTCCATCCACCAGGCCACGTAGTGGGCCAGCAAGGAGGAGTGGGAGTAGAGCAACTAAAAGTAGCTTTGCTGACTGTAGAACTGGCAGGAGTGCTGGCAGGCTTGCTAGATGCCGGAGCAGAGCTTGAGGCAGGCTTGCTAGAAGCGGGAGCAGAGCTGGAAATAGGACTGCTGGAAGCAGGAACTGAGCTTGAGGCTGGCTTGCTAGAAGCGGGAGCAGAACTGGAAATAGGACTGCTGGAAGCAGGAACAGAGCTGGAGGCAGGCTTGCTAGAAGCGGGAACAGAGCTGGAAATAGGACTGCTGGAAGCAGGAACAGAGCTTGAGACTGGCTTGCTAGAGGCAGGAGCAGAGCTGGAAATAGGACTGCTGGAAGCAGGAACTGAGCTTGAGGCTGGCTTGCTAGAGGCAGGAGCAGAGCTTGAAGCTGGCTTACTAGAGGCAGGAGTGCTGGAAACAGGGATGGAGCTAGAGCCAGGGGCACTAGTCTTAACACTAGAGCTAGCGGTAGTTGGGCAGTCCCACCAGTGAGTAGTGGGCCAGGTCCAGTGCCATGACCAGTGGTTATTCCAAGAGCTATCACAGTTGATAGTGCCACTGAAATCCCATTCAATATCATCGAAGAAACCGAAGCAATCATCTGCCTTGATGTGGGGCCAGCCATTCCATCCACCAGGCCACGTAGTGGGCCAGCAAGGAGGAGTGGGAGTAGAGCAGCTAGAAGTAGCTTTGCTGACTGTAGAACTGGCAGGAGTGCTGGCAGGCTTGCTAGATGCCGGAGCAGAGCTTGAGACTGGCTTGCTAGAAGCGGGAGCAGAGCTGGAGGCAGGCTTGCTAGAAGCGGGAGCAGAGCTGGAAATAGGACTGCTGGAAGCAGGAACAGAGCTTGAGACTGGCTTGCTAGATGCAGGAGCAGAACTGGAAATAGGACTGCTGGAAGCAGGAACAGAGCTGGAGGCAGGCTTGCTAGAAGCGGGAACAGAGCTTGAGTCTGGCTTGCTAGATGCAGGAGCAGAGCTTGAGGCAGGCTTGCTAGAAGCGGGAGCAGAGCTGGAAATAGGACTGCTGGATGCCGGTGCAGAGCTTGAGGCTGGCTTACTTGAAGCCGGTGCAGAGCTTGAAGCTGGCTTACTAGAGGCAGGAGTGCTGGAAACAGGGATGGAGCTAGAGCCAGGGGCACTAGTCTTAACACTGGAGCTAGCGGTAGTTGGGCAGTCCCACCAGTGAGTAGTGGGCCAAGTCCAGTGCCAAGATCCGTGGTTATTCCAAGAGCTATCACAGTTAATAGTGCCACTGAAATCCCATTCAATATCATCGAAGAAACCGAAGCAATCATCTGCCTTGATGTGGGGCCAGCCATTCCATCCACCAGGCCACGTAGTGGGCCAGCAAGGAGGAGTGGGAGTAGAGCAACTAAAAGTAGCTTTGCTGACTGTAGAACTGGCAGGAGTGCTGGCAGGCTTGCTAGATGCCGGAGCAGAGCTTGAGGCAGGCTTGCTAGAAGCGGGAGCAGAGCTGGAAATAGGACTGCTGGAAGCAGGAACTGAGCTTGAGGCTGGCTTGCTAGAAGCGGGAGCAGAACTGGAAATAGGACTGCTGGAAGCAGGAACAGAGCTGGAGGCAGGCTTGCTAGAAGCGGGAGCAGAGCTGGAAATAGGACTGCTGGATGCCGGTGCAGAGCTTGAGGCTGGCTTACTTGAAGCCGGTGCAGAGCTTGAAGCTGGCTTACTAGAGGCAGGAGTGCTGGAAACAGGGATGGAGCTAGAGCCAGGGGCACTAGTCTTAACACTAGAGCTAGCGGTAGTTGGGCAGTCCCACCAGTGAGTAGTGGGCCAGGTCCAGTGCCATGACCAGTGGTTATTCCAAGAGCTATCACAGTTGATAGTGCCACTGAAATCCCATTCAATATCATCAAAGAAACCAAAGCAATCATCTGCCTTGATGTGGGGCCAGCCATTCCATCCACCAGGCCACTTAGTGGGCCAGCATGGGGGAGTAGGAGTAGAACAGCTGGAAGTTGGCTTGCTGGAAGTCTTGGAAGAAACAGGGAAAGAGCTAGAACCAGGAGTGCTAGATGCAGGTTTGCTAGAACCAGGAGTGCTAGAGCCAGGAGTGCTAGAGCCAGGAGCGGTGCTCGAGACAGGCTTGCTGGAGCCGGGAACTGAGCTAGAAGCAGGAGCGGAGCTAGAGCCGGGAACTGAGCTAGAAGCAGGAGCGGAGCTAGAGCCGGGAACTGAGCTAGAAGCAGGAGCGGAGCTAGAGCCG